>JAHHFK020005977.1:0-243287 GCA_024533555.2 Aedes koreicus | reverse complement strand
ACATGGATTGGTCTGTAGTGTGATTTTTTTCCTTGACAAATGGAAAACCATGTACTTAGTTTTGGTCAAGTTCAGAGTAAGGCGATTGCCGTTGAAGTATTCTATGAGCTTTCCTAGATCTAACTCGATATCTTTAATAATAGATTGAACATTAAAACGAGGATAGAACAATACCGTGTCATCAGCAAAAAGCCTTGGTTTCCCATGTAGCTTCAATGTGTCAAAAGCTTTTTTCAGATCTATGAACAATCCTCGTACGATCTTTTTCCGGTCAATTTCGCAGATCAATTTATCAATGATTTCGGTAATAGCAGTTGTTATTCCACAGCCTTCCCGAAAACCATACTGATCTTGGAAAATGGACCTATGTTGGTCTTCAACAAATCAGCCGGAAAATTAGCATGACCTCTGCTTTAGTTAACGTCAAGCTGACTTATTAATATGCTAATGTCGGTCTCACTGGCGGGTGTCAGAAAAATAGAATTGTTAACACAATTAATAGGTTTCAAAACATCAAAGTGTTCTTTGGAAGTTTATCAGCAAAATTCTTACCTATGCTAGAAAAAAAAGCAATTGATCACATCAGTTTCATCAGGAACTGATCAATTGGCTTCCCATCGATTTGTAATTTTATCTGTTCACTAACTTCAGTGCGACCAAAGATTTCATTTAGCTTTTTCCAAATGTTGGAATGACTAGAGCTCTTTAGTACATTTTCATAGTATTCTCTTTTACATTATTTTTTGACAGTTTTAACTTTTTTGGAAACATGAACCAGCATTTCCCCAACATGCCAATGCCAAGATAGCTGATATCTGGTACACCTAACAACCGGATTATTATAGGTTCCAATGAGTGTATTAAGGCTAGCTTCAACATAAGCCGAAATTTGAAAATCGGTTAAAAAGATAGAAAATTGATTTTGAAGTTTGACACGATCGACCACATTAATTTTGAGCTCTTGTTGCTTTTTTCCGCGAGAGATGAAATGAGCTGCAAAATGGTGAGTAGACACCTGGGATGGAGCGTGCGTCCCCGCAACATAGCTATGGTCCTCGCAAGTTCCTACCTCATGCTTCCACGGGTCAAGAGATGACAAAGACCGCCAGCTAAGGGTTGCGTACTTAGCTGGTAGTGCAGCCTGGGCACTGTTGTCCTTCTGACTTCAGCTAGATTGAGGAGGTGCGTGCCGAGCCGGTGTCCACCAAGGAGGTGCGGCTCAAACAGCGTATGTCCTGGCATCCAGCGGTTGAGTAAGAAACGCTGTACTATATATTAGGTAGCAGCCGCACCAAGGCAATGTAGGCAGCGTGACCTCGGTAAAGAAGCATGCTGAAATCTTACCCTGCCACGAAAAATAGAAGTATTCTTTATACGGTATATAATTTCAGATCGTCCATGGAATTCACAAGTATTGTTTAATAATTTTGAATTGTTTTCTTCCCTCGTGGCTATGATAATGCAAGTCCATCTGCAGTTGCAGCAGGATCAACAGACATTACAAATATAATTGTTGTTATCATTTTATATTATAACATCCCTCCACAGTATTTGTTTATGCTATTTTCAGCTTCGCATTTGCATCGTTGTAAGTTTTAGCCCACCTAACTCACGTTATGTATTTGAAAAGATAGGATGGTTTATTACATTTGTTTTAGAGAGAGGATTATACACGACAAATTCTACAAAAAAATTCTTCGTCCAAAATAATTCATTCAAAAACTAACATTGTTTATGATCCACCATTTTCTATTTTACAGACATAAAGAATCATTTATGGGCCCAGTAAGAAAAAAGAGTTATTGAAGAATTTGCTGTCATTTATTTTTAATTTTTTTCGTTTTGGATTTATTGAGTTTCCGTTTTTGGGCAGTAAACATACTCGCATGAAATTTATTTCGCATAATTGTTTGCTTAAATTTTCTTTGCTATTTTGCTAGGCTGCCAGGTTATTTCAATCATCTAACATCGAAGCAGAAGAGGCAAATACGGGCATTTAATTATTATATGTACATTATGTAGTATTTCTTTACAACATCGTATTATTTCCATCATATCATGACCTTCACATTTTCATACAACAAACCTGATTTAGGCGGTATCTGCCTTAAATACGAAATAAACCTCCAATTTAGGACATCTAGAATTCCATATATGTCCAGTATATAACGCAGAAAATTACAGCTGTGATAGGCTTTTGAAAATTACGGAATCTGTGGCAGGCTTTTGCACTTATTGCTGAATGTATTTTTCATTTCCGGTTTGCAAATGGACTTTTTACCGATTCGGAGCTGATCTGATTCATGCAGCGCTGTGTGCCATTTGGTTAGTGTTTGATTTTACATTTCATTTTTTGTCATTACTTCATCATAACTCACAAAATCATTATATTCGGTAAAATTGTATTATTGATTTTACATCATAGATGGTTTAAACATTACTTATTGTTTTTTTGCCCATTTATCTTTAACTCCCTTCCAAGTGAATCTTCCCTTTCCTAACTCGGTAGCAATAACTAGCTCTCGGTCAGCAAAAATAATATCGGATTGCTGTTATAAAATCAGCATCAAGTAGCAGATAGTGACCATGGCAACAGTAAATTAAAATGTATAAATGTTAGTTTTGTAAAATTTCAATAGATTTAATAAACATTTCCAGGATACCTCAAATCAAGATTTTGGTGAAATGCTGCTATCGCTGAAAACGAACGAAAACGTGCTTAAGCGCGAACCACAGAACTCTACACTTTAACATTTTACAACATTTCTGGCATTTAAGGATCAACCGAATGAAGATCATATATTATAGATACGAATGCTTGTAATATTTTTCATTTACATAAATATATACACCATTATTTAAATATTTCATGGGAATGGGAGGGACCATCAGGGCACCCGATTGAAGCACTCTGGATGGGGAGAGTGGGAATTCCAACTCCTCATTGCTAACAGTTTGTGAATAGAGGGTGGGCTCTTCTCCCCGCCCATTGGGGCATCCTCATGTTAGATAGCTTGTTCTTTTGACCAATTGTTCAATCTTGTTGTTGAAAGGAGATTCTTTATATCCCTGTGGATACGTATAAGTGATGTTGCATATCGATCCACCCAACCCCTTTTTGGCCCTTCATACAACGGCATGATTAGAATAATCAGTGGTTATTAAAGCTTGATCAAGTCTAACAGAGAGGAGAGCCCATTGCTGTCGGACTTAGTTTCCGTGCTACAATGGGTGGTAGTAATACACATGCTACAATGGGTGGTAGTAATATACAGCAAAAAAAATGTAATATACATCAACGTTATTGATGCTAACGTATTAAATACTGATGTAATCAAGGAAATACGATGCACAATAACATCCACTTGATGGAATATTATATCGCTCTTCAAATTACATCAGAACAAAATTATTACTTTCATGAATGTAATAATCACATATCAAAAACATAAATATTACTCGAAAACCAATGCACAGAAAGGACTCCGCAAAAAATGTTAAATATTACACGATTTTGATGCTTTATCGCATTTAGTTGTTATGTAAAATTAAATCTCGCAACACTGCCAAATTTGTTTTTGTTTTTTTTTCGGCAGCACTGTTTTCTTGTCAAAACAAAGTCAACCGTTGCATCCGAAAAGTGAACCGTGTTTGAATCGTGCGAAAATATCAGCCGTAAACGGAATAGCGGAAACTAAAAACCCTCTGCCATCCATCCCTCTGAGACGAACAGATATTGGTCTGCAATCGGTACGTATAAGATCCGCAGGTGTTTATGGCGATTTTATTAATCATCCATTTTCATTCAAGTTTGGTGACGATCGCAAAAAAGAAGGCTTCCGTTCTGTATCAAGTTCGAAAAGGATGAGAACTGCTCAGATTAGATCAGTCATACAACAGACACCAGTCGTCGCAATCCAGCCACCAGCATTAGCACCTGTATTGACAAACGCCGGCAACAGTTCTGGTATCAATGCTAGTGTTTCATCAATGCCCAATCTGAAGCTCAACACCGTTCGGTTGAAGCACTGGACGAATATGGTTACTACTGTTGCGGGAGATTCGATGGGGAGTTCTTTCAGCGAGATCGTTACACCCGAATTTAGGTTTTGATCAGCTCAAGCTAAAATGTAGTTATATTTTAGAATAGGCTCATTAATCAATTCATTCATCTACTCACAATTCAGTCTCCGTACTATGGTTTTATCTCACACACAACAATGTTTTTCGAACAAATTTTAGCCTGTCCTGTAATTAGCTTGTAAGTTTTAATCTAGGTATAAATGTACAAATTATCAAATTCACCTTTGTAATTAATAATAATCAAAAATAACTCCTACTTCTCGCAATTAATCAAATTGTCACCGACTATTTTAGAGTTCGTAAACAATTCTCTTGTCACTGTCTGTTGATTATTGCTTTCTCCTTCTCATCACGTTTGAAGTTTCTCGCCTGTCAAACGATCCAGTGGGCATAGGGCGCACACGACGGTCTGTGTTCACAGTGGGCTGTTGCGGCGAACATCCTCCCCCCCCCCCTTATCATCTGATCCGGCGTCACCAGACCTCATCACGTCCAGCACAGCCAACTTCGTGACAGGCCTCTTCAACGTCCCACCCGATATCTGCACTTCCGCTCTACGCGGCACGCCATCCTTTCCCGGAATCGTTTGGATCACTCGTCCACGTATCCACCGGTTCCTCACATTTTCGTCCACTATCAGAACGAGATCTCCAACCTCGATCGCCTTCACATCCCTGAACCACTTCGTCCGACGTATGATGGTTGGTAGATACTCCACCACCCAACGGCGCCAGAAGTTATCCAGCGTATGCTTCACCATGTTCCAACTACTGTTCAGCGCCATCCCTGGATCCGTCGGAAACTTCTCGGGTTCTCATACACCATTCGAACTTAACAGCAAAAAGTGGTTCGGGGTCAATGATTCGTGGTTCGCCGTTTCCAGCGGGATGAACGTAAGCGGCCTGGAGTTGACCATGCTTTCTGCTTCAGCTAACACCGTTGCAAACGATTCGTCGTCCAGCTTCCGCACTACTGGAACACACCCCAATGCTGCCTTCACTGCGCGAACCATTCTCTCCCAACAGCCTCCCATATGCGGCGCAGCCGGTGGGTTGAACCGCCATTGGGTTTGAGCGTTCGTAAAGGTGCTCCCCAAATCCGTAGACATCCTCTTGAACTCGTCTTGAAGCTCTCGACTCGCTCCAATGAAGTTCGTGCCATTGTCAGAGTAGATTTCTTGAGGAGATCCCCGTCGTGCTATGAATCTTCTGATCGCCTTCTTGCACGCATCCGTAGACAAACTGGCAACTACCTCAAGATGAATGGCCCTGACGGTAAGGCAGGTGAATAGGCAGACCCATCGTTTCGCCACGCTGCGTCCAAATTTAACCAGATACGGTCCGAAAAGATCTACTCCAACATAGGTAAACGCTCGTACACCCGGCTGCAATCGTACCGCAGGCAGCGGTCCCATTTTAGTAGCAACGGGTAAAGACTTGTAGACGCGACACCACATGCAGCGTTTCCTGGCTAGGCGAATTTCCACTCGCAAACGTGGCACATGGAACTTCTGCCGCACTTCGTTGACTACGGTCTCATCGTTGGCGTGGCCGAACTTCCGATGGTAGAAGTCCAACAGTAGTTCGGTAATCCGATGGTTTCTCGGAAGGATAATCGGAAACTTTGCATCATACGTGAGTACCTCCGCTTCTGCTGCTCTACTGCCTACCCGTAACACTCCGTACTCGTCGGCAAACGGTGACTGCTTCACGATACTGCTAGATGCTTCAATCTGCTTCTGTTGGTCAGTGCTTCGATTTAAGTTCTGCTTCAGGGTCGCAACTTCCTCAGGGAACGCCTCGGACTGAGCGATCGACCACAAGGTTCTTTCCGCTTTTTGAAGCTCCACACTCGTCAGGCCGGCGGAATCCGCCGATCCATTGGCCTTTATGGAGCGTAGGCTGTCCACAAAATGGTGGACATATGCTACAGAACGCAATGCTACAGAACGACATATGCTACACGAACAAACCGTTGATGAATCGCTCCAGAAGTAGGTTTTCTGGACCTTCAGCTTGTGGTTTTCCTCAACAGTTCTGCGTAGACGAGCTCCAAGTAATGCTGCCATCAACTCCAACCGTGGTATTGAGAGTCCCCGAAGTGGGGCAACCTTCGTTTTCGATGAGACAAGTGCGACCCTTATCTGTCCCTGGTCTACGATCCGGAAGTATGCAACTGCTGCGAAAGCTTGCTCACTCGCATCCACGAAAATGTGTAGCTCCAGAGTTTTGAAGCTCGCTAGATCGTATCCTGAG
This sequence comes from Aedes koreicus, assembly GCA_024533555.2. Classification (NCBI taxonomy): domain Eukaryota; kingdom Metazoa; phylum Arthropoda; class Insecta; order Diptera; family Culicidae; genus Aedes; species Aedes koreicus. The sequence goes on along the minus strand of JAHHFK020005977.1, from coordinate 236,949 downwards.
AAGTAACACTGTGGTATACGCAATTCATCCATCTTCTTGAGCACTGCGATCCAATCCGTCCAGCGTGTGGCAATTTCCTCGGGACTACAGCTGTCCCAACCTGTTTTGGACCGCCACACATCTTGGATGAGAATTTTTCCGTGGATTACGAATGACGCCACTAGCCCTAACGGGTCGTAGATACTCATGACGAGCCGAAGCATTTCCCTCTTCGTCGGAATCTTGGTGTTTTCTAGCAGCATACGCACCTTCTCGCCAAACTGCAACGGAAAGGTGTAGACATCCTCATCTTGTCTCCACGCCATTCCTAATACCCGTTCAAGTCCAATGTCCTTTTCCGAAAGCATGGCTTTTGCAGGCTTCTGGTTCGCTTCACCCAGCTGGTTGACCACGCTTCTGTCGCTCGACATCCAATTCCGGATGTGGAATCCCGCACGCTTGTGCACCTCGATCATTTCTTTCGCCACCTCGATAGCTTCTTCTACTGTATCGTGGCTGTTCACGTAGTCGTCCACGTAGTGCCTTTTCTTCACTGCCGCTGCACCTCTGGGAAATTCTGCCTCTTGTTCTGAGGCATTTAGGTTCTTGATGAACTGCGAGTGTGCTGGGGAGCAGGCTGCTCCGAATATTGCCACATCGGTCACCATGGTACTCATCGGCAGTTCAGGAAAATCCCTGTAGGGAAACAGTAGGGCGCTGCGATCTTCCGGCCGGATCGAGATTTGCAGAAACGTCTCTTTGATGTCAGCGGATACTGCGAATTGACGCTCTCGGTACGGAAACATCACGGAAAGTAGCGGAGTCAGAAGATCCGGACCCTTGAGCAACATGGAGTTCAATGACACGCCATCAAACTTCGCCGCTGCGTCCCAGATCACTCGAACTTTTCCCGGCTTCTTTTCATTCACGACGACTCCAATCGGTAAATACCAAGTACGACGCAGGTCGAACCTTTCAATTTCCTCCGCTGTGGCTTCGTGTATGTAGCCCTTGGTCTTGAAGTTCGCTATTTGTTGACGAACGCTGTCGTAAAGCTTGGAGTTTAGAGCTAAACGCTTTTCCAGGAGCTTGAAGCGTCGTTCCGCCATCGGCTTACTATCTGGAAACTCCACGTAGTCGCGTTTCCAGAGCAGGCCCGTCTCAAACTTCTCGCTGTTCAATCGGCGTGTGGTCGCTTCCAGTATACTGTACGCACGTTGTTCTTCCACACCTTTCACGGCAGGCACAAGAGCTACACCCAAACTCTCGATGTCGAAAAAGCGGCTGACGTACTCGTGGAGGTCTTCTAATAATCAGGAGTCGTAGTATGCTCGTAGTAATGCAGGAACATTGTCATAGTATGCTTGTACAAATGTATGTTTCGCTCATGTTCTTTAACAACAAACAACCGATTCTTCATGGAGCAACATCTGCAGCTGCACGTAAATCTCAATAATACCAATACCAAACGGACCGAAATGTTGACTGGAATGCGCTTATTGTGACATCATAGCGTCAAACAACAATGTGTTTCTGGCGCACATAGACAAATGCGGATTCCAGTGTAATTTGTGCATCTACCGGAGCCGAGATCCTACGACGGGAAATTTTACAAAAAGATTCTGATTATGCCTGACCATCTGAAGAGTTTCGGAGACGATGAACGGAAATCTATGCAAGAATCGTTGCGTAAAAATGTTCTACCGTTGCATTGTACTAGTGAGTATGACTTTAGTGGAGGCAAAATGATAGGGCTGATACGTTTGAATTTTAAACTAGTTGATGAGTTTTTATTTGTTTGATGGCCTCGATATTCATTTTCGCCGTTCCGTCTATAAATGCGAATGTAGATACCAAGATTCATAGGACATTATAGGTAAATGCATCCCAGGCATCTGCGTTGACATTCGTCAAGAGATTTGTTTCTAGCTTGAAGCGTTCTGTATCTAGTACTAGAAATATATCTAGAGAAACTGATTTACTTTGTCCGATGTAGCACTGACGCAGATGTTCGCTTTGCACCCAATAATGCCTTTTGAAATTTAGTACTTTTTTATTGATATGATCTTGTAAGAAAAGGGAAGTGATCGAGTGCTCTATTTACAACTAAGGCTTGCTTCATTTAGAATTGGAACAAACTTTTGCTCATATTGTGGCGCTCCTGGTGGACGGATTTGGAAGTTCTTGGCGCCCACGTGTCGGGAATTTTGTCAGCTTCATGTATGTATTTTTGACATTCCGAAAATCGACTGTACTTTGTAAACAAGCAACATGGTAGCCGAAAGAAGGGAAAAAATTGTGCACAGTTATTTGGAAAATCCATTGTGGTCTGCATTTACGCTAGCTAAACAGCTGAAATTGCCCAGAAATACCGTATGGCGCGTTATCAAACGGTATAAGGAAACATTGACGACGATTCGGAAGCCTCAAGCCAATCGTCGGAGTGGAACTGTCGACCGGAAACTGCGTGGTAAGATTTTGAAGACGATTAAGAGGAATCCCAATCTGTCGGACCGTGATTTGGCCAGAAAATTCGGTGCTGCCCATAGTACCGTGAGGAGAACTCGACTCCGGGAAGGAATCAAGTCGTATCGAGCTAGCAAACAGCCAAATCGGACCATAAAACATAATAGTGTGGCCAAAATCCGTGCTCGGAAGCTATACGACCAGGTGCTGACCAAGTTCGACGGGTGTCTTCTGATGGACGATGAAACCTATGTCAAGGCTGACTTCGGGCAAATCCCAGGTCAAAAATTTTACTTGGCAACGGCTCGGGGGGATGTTCCAGCCAAATTTAAATTTGTTTTTGCCGACAAATTTGCACGTAAATTCATGATTTGGCAGGGCATTTGCAGCTGTGGCAAAAAAACGAAAGTTTTCGTTACAAATAAGACAATGACGTCGGAACTATACCAAAAAGAGTGTCTCCAAAAACGAATTTTGCCGTTCATTCGATCCCACGATCATCCCGTAATGTTTTGGCCAGATTTGGCAAGCTGTCATTACAGCAAAGTCGTTCAAGAATGGTATGCAGAGAAAGGGGTCCAGGTTGTTCCGAAAAACCTTAACCCACCCAACTGCCCCCAGTTCCGCCCAATTGAGAAATACTGGGCAATCATGAAGAGGAGACTCAAGGCAAAGGGAAAGGTTGTCAAAGACATCAATCAGATGAAGACCTGGTGGAATAAGATAGCTAAAACGATGGACGAAGAAGGTGTGCGCCGCCTAATGAGCCGTGTTACAGGAAAAATTCGAGAATTCCTTCGAAACCGTGACGAATAATTTTATCCGTATTTTTTCTTAAAAGTATGAAAAAAACGCTACATTTGTATAAAAAAAGATCTTGAATTCAATAATAAATAACTGAAATACAGGCAATTGTTTTTGTTCCAATTCTATCTGAAGCAAGCTTTAGAAAATTTACCATGAATCTATTTTTCAATCTTATTGATACTGTGGAGATGCACAGTTCATTGTTCGATTGGATATTTGTAAATTATATTCCAGATACCACCGGTTTGTCCAAGAATATCTTCGGATATCATCAGGTTAATGGTTATTATATTTTCAGGCTTATTAGGCACGGCGCGTGAGGAGATGAGCGAGATAAGGCGCTATTACTTTGGCAAATCATTGTCAGACTTTTGGTTCAAATGCCAAAAATCTTAAAAGGTAAGGGTTTTAATATTCATTGTCATCTAATATTATCCTATATTGATTTAAATTGTTTAATTACAGGCATAAACTCGAAAGCAGTAGTTGTCCGTATTTTTACAGCGCCGCCGGTGTCACGTTACTTCCCGCTGGACTTGTTTTTTTTTTAATTCCAATCTAATTTTTAATAATAAAACGATCCTTGTGTTTTAATTTCCGCTGCAAACCTTTTTTCATTGGATAATATCCGAAAAACATTTACACTATACGTTTTACATTGCTCCCTCTACGTCGCGACTCTTTAGTACGTCGCGATGTTTCACGTTGTCTCGATGAGTTACATTGTCTCGTTTTCATTTTATTGTGTACATCGCGGCAACCTAACATTACACAACCGATGGAATGACCTATGTGCATCTGATTCTGTGTAATATTCAACAACTTTTTTTGCTGTGTACATACACTCAGCGCGAGAGATGCAATAACAGGAAGATGGTCGCTAATATCACTGAAGATAGTGTAGTTCTGCAGCTTCGCAGCAAACTCGATTGAACAAATAAATTGATCTCAAATATGATTACTTGCTGGACGAGTTGGATACGTATTCGAACATACATAACCGTACGATTCCAATAAGTTTTTGTATCCTACTACTAAATTGTTATTTTGTAGATTAATTGGGACATTCACATCACCAACAATGAAATACGGTTTAGATGGAGATGCAGATGATGGCCATCCTTCTGAAATATTCGGAAGATCGTTGAAATCATATGATGGTGGACGATAAACCCCAATTAAGCTATACAGTTTCGCCTGGTATTTAATTTCAAGATGAACGTAATGCAAGCCATTGATTGTTTGACTACCTATCAATTTATTTTACAATGAAATTCTAATAAACACAGCTATACCACCTGAAGTGCTATCACGACATGAGAAATATGCACGATAGCTTGGAATATTGTAAACTCTGCTATTATCTTTCTTCAACCAAGTTTCACCGACAACAATAACATCAACATTAATTAACAAAATAAATCACCTCATCAAATTTTTCGAAATCATTTATCCCTCTAACATTCCATTGAACTACATTCAAACAATTAGTACCATCCATTTCACATTTTTATTGAAATCTTGCACACTGTCATGATATTTATTCAAATTTATAATCGGTATAGAATCCATTGATTACTTAATTAGAAAAACAAAAATATAAAAGGGAAATTTTGCGCAAATCAATAATAATGTACATTTTTCTTCCGTTTAGGCGAAGGAGAATGCTCAGAATTAGCCCCAGACTCAGACACATGTGCTATCTGTAGATAGTGTTTCAAGACACGCCTGAGATCTTCTCTGTTTTTTACTAATTCTGGATTGCTATTGTCATCTCTCTTGACCAATATTACGCCACCCCTACTCACCCAAATTTACTTTATCTTCAGCAGTTCTTGGGATTATCTAAAATAATACATCTACGACATGTTCTACCGTTAAAGTAATCACACAATTTTAACACAATGCTTTGTTCAGCCTGCATAGTTATAACATGATACAAGGCTGATGGCTTGATGCCGATTTTCTAGTTGATACATTTATTTTTTAAACCCTTGTTCCGTGCTGTACTACAACTCTATAGTCTGAACATAGCATATGGTATTACTCAAGAACCGTATCAAAGCGCCATGTTTGTTTTAGATTAGCTGATAGTACAACATACGGATAACAGTCCGTAGCGTGCGTAGTATGAACAGCAGAAGTCAAAAATTAGCAGATTTCAACCGGAATAAGGTAGGCAGTGAATCAATAACCAAACACAAACTTGATTATTCTATTCCATCACTCTGAGAAAATCACGAGTGTTCCCAGCAGATTCGAACAAACCACCATGCAGATCAGATAGAGTTCTATCATTTTTCTACCCAATACAGTCAGTGGCTATTCATCCGGCTTCGGCTCCTATATCTACCATATTATCCTTTCCGTCCAGCTGTTCGATGGTTTCCGTTGTAGTTAATCATATATGATGCTACTGAGCGGTCCCCGATGCAATCTCTGAGCAACAACAGCTCTTTCGGATGATCGAAGTAGCGTTCGGGTGACTTGACGCCCAGTGCTTGCAGGGTGTCGGCGTTTTAAACAAGTTTTTTTTTCCAGTATAAGGATTACGCATTTGTAGACCCGAAGGAGGCTCAGGAACAGACAGAGGCTGGTATTTAAGGACGTTGTCTCCATGATAAGAACTTCCAGTTTCAGCAGATTAATTTCTTGGGAAAGTCTGAAGGGGTCATTCTTAGAAACATTATATTTCAAGGGATGTACAAGGGATTGCCAATGGCTACCAGAAAGAGTGTTATTCCGAGATTCGAACTGACTTTTGTCTTTTGGTGGAATGGATAAATCAGTCGCAGAGACGTGACTCTTCTGGACAGATCAAATGGAGAGTCACGTCACTGCGAGTGACTTTTCTCACTGTACCAAGTGACATAAGTCACTTCAACTCTCGGAATAATGTTGTACAAGGCTTTCATGAATGTTTAACTTCCTTGAATCAGTCTTCGTAGCGCCTTGAAGCATTATAGTCTATTCCGGGAGAATTTTGTAACATGAATGTAGGATGTTGCTATCCAACATTATAGCAACAACTGACCTACCATATTACGATCCCTAACATGACAAACCGAATCTCATTTATTCAATTCAAATCTTTTTTTTTTTTTTCGAAAAAGCACCAACGATACATTTAAGGCATGGTTCTGATGGGGACTGTCTTTGGAGGAGCTGGTTTTTCAAGTACACTTAGAAGATAAATCTGGCTGCACAACGTCAGGGGGCACCTCTCCGTTCATAGTACAATTCCGAACAAAGGTTTATAAAAAAAATTATAACATATTCTTACATCAGATTATCATTAGTTGATCACTGAATGTGTTATCATTCAGGCTAATAATGTTATAAATATGATGTCATACAATTTGAACGGATATGAAAAACACAATTCAATAACCAAAACATGCGAATGAAATTCAGTGTGTTGCGTTCAACTAGTAATGTTAGTCAATAATAATCTTATGTTAATGATGACAGATATTGAACATGTATATATATGCTAACCACAATATTGTCCAATGGTTAAAAATGCTACAACGATAAATCACACAGTGACTCATCACTCACGAATACGCCTTAGTCAGTGGTCTAACAACTTTCAGCGCGCTAATGGCATGGTTCCGCTGCCGCATACAGAGTTGCCACCATAATTTTGGGTTAGCTAAGGTCAGTTGCCTGAGTGGTGAGGAACCATAGATTAAGCAATGACTACCATGTCTGCGTTTGATTTTGAATAACTGAATCCCTTGGACCTACAATGAGTTGAAAATACAAGAACTAAAGGATGGAACGGTCAAAACTGGGTCGACGCATATATGACGTAGTTTTTTTAATCGTGCAATTAAAAAAAAACTTGAACATCCCTCATTTTGTAGGTGTATGCGTACGAAATGGTGACTTTATTTTGTTTTTGCCATTTTCTATTCAGAAATCAAAATGGCGTCGAAGCAAGAAAAGAAGCGTATCGAAATTTTGCACGCGCGAAATCAAAATCCAAATCATTCCCACGCCAATTTGGCAAAATCACCAAACAAACCAATAATCCCACACAACACCCACACAAAAAAACCCATCCCTTTTCTTTTAATCCCCCCCTTATCCAAAATCCCCTTTACAGAAAAACAAATCCCAAACTTTTTCCCCCTTTATTTATTTGATTATGTAATACTACCATCTATTGTTGCAAGGTAACTTTCCATAGCAGTGGAATAATCTGAAAAACGATTTGATCAGGATTCTATTATTGTTTGTGATCATCAAGCTCCTGTATGAAGGGCCAAGAACGTTTGGGCGGGCCCGTAAGCAGAGACACTTACACGAAACCCGTGAATATAGGGACGAGAATCTTCTTCCAAAAGCAAGTTCACACTCACAGCACTAGAATCGAGCCCTCGATTGACAGAATAAACCCAATAGATGGGGTCAAAAAGCCCGCCCTCGTTCCACGAAATGTTAACAATAGGGAGGAGGCAGTCCCATGCTCCTTATCCAAATCGTTTTACTTGGGGGCCCTGATGGTCCCTCCCTTTCTCCGTTATATGTTATTTTAATATTTAATATATTTTGTACACAATAAATTAAGATATCATTGTAGACAAAAATGCTAATTTATTCAAATTTCAAACTTGAATGGATTGTTACTGAAAAATAAATAAAAGTTAGATATGTATTAATATCCTAATAGTCCCGGGAAAGCTGAAAACAGAATAGATCATTCCAAATATAGAAGATAAAATTTCAATAAAAGATATTATTTTATAAGACATTGAATGATTTGTAATATTTATCTTTATACTGTTCTAGCAACATTTCAAAGATAGCAATTGGAGTGAACGAAGAGTCCGGTTGGATAATTTCTGAAATAAATGGCTTATCCTACTTTAATACCATAATTAACATATTAAAATATAATCCTGCATTACTTATAAGCACATGCCAGTCTTTTATGAATATAGTAGTTGAAAATCAGGAAGGCAATTTTAAATTAAATGTTATGCTGAAATGCTGAAATACCAATTCGGCCTTTGATACCTGTCATGTTGCTCCAGGCTCTTACATAGTTTTGGAATGCAAAGATGATTCCAAAGCGTGCTGAAATTATTAATAAAACGAGAATAGAAAGTATACAATATGATTAAAAGGTATAAGATCTTCAGTCGCACCCCCTCACTTCGCTATTGTCAGATTGACAACATTGCCCAGGCTACGCCAACCATCGTCTCCATGTTTCAGCTGGCAGTCTTTTGTGATCATACGACTCGCGGAGGCGTGAGGTAGGAACTTGTGAGGACGAGAGGTCGGTCGCACTTTCCTTGGAAGTTGTCAACTCACCATTTGTGTGTGTGTGTGTGTGTGTGTGTGTGTGTGTGTGTGTGTGTGTGTGTGTGTGTGTGTGTGTGTGTGTGTGTGTGTGTGTGTGTGTGTGTGTGTGTGTGTGTGTGTGTGTGTGTCCAATCTTTCACCCACCGGCCGGCAATGGTATTATGGAAGAAATATTTTTACAACAATCAGTCAAGTGACCATTGGAAGCAGCTTTAATCCGGGAACTAGAAAGTGATAGCTCTACTGCAGATCCAGCAACCCATTTCAGAATGTCTGGAGAGTCACGCCCATTCCAAGGTTACTTTCACATACAATAAGCCCCGCATGTCAACATTACCGATATCATTTGGATAAGGGCACTGCAAAACACTTCCAGATTTGGGAATTTTAAATTTCCAAACCAGACACGTATTTTGTATTACTTGAAAATAAGATTTTTGTTATATAGTTAAAATCAGATAGATCTTACCCATGTCCGCCTCCTCAATCACACTATCTTGTTCATTCGTGAAAATAAAAAATTTCAACGTTGATTCGTAATTAATTTCATGCACTCGCGATTAAATGTGCGCAAAAATTAACGTAACTAAACCGCCCGCTAGATATGCAACCAGCATAACAAAACTCATATTATGTGCAAACTTGTCACCCGCCCATGCGCGTTGTTTTCGTTTGCTGTGGCCGTTCTCTACATTGCACTGATCTTCTTTTTTTGCACTCCACACTCTGCCAATAATGCAAATCCCCGCTATGTGGCGTCTCTATATCGAGCTTCAAAACTTCTAATAATCATCGATTCACTCGCGACAAAGCGCAAAAACCCTCTAAACTAATAAATTATGCCCGAGTGTCACAATATTACCACTAATAACCAAAAACCCCTGGCAGGCGATTTGTACCTATGGGCTAAAAAGCGAAAGTTTCGTGCCAACTGGCACTGTCAACCAAGATATTTATGTAAAGGAATGCTTGCAAAAAACGCTTATTGCCTTTCATGAAGAAACATAGTTGTTCCGTCCCCCCCACCCAACAAAACCATTTTTTTTTCCCAAAAAAAAAATATTTATTTAAAATAATATTTTTTTTCCCTGTTGGGATTTGAGCCACTGCGACCATTGCTCTGATCGATTGTGGTATATTCCTGTTTGTTTTTGCATCCGTTCAGGACGACGAGTTACCATTCATGGTAATTGCCGTTCACGGATTTTGCAAGATACCCCAATCTGGTATGATTCCTAGAATAAACTCAACCACCACATTCGGATTTTCAATCCAAATTTCAGAAGGACTAAGAATGGCCTTGTTGGAGTATTGTCTTCTACGAACAAACAATGCTGGGCAGTCACGTAATAAATGTTGAGAGGTCTCTATCTCACAATCATAAAACCAACAGACATCTGTTTGACTTCTTTTTAACTTCTTCAAATGATATCTCGATGGGTAGGGTCCCGTCAGTAACCCTATAAGTATGATGCTTGATTTTTTATTTAGGTTTCGAATTTTTCTGCGATTCGTTTGTTTAGAGTTATGAACAATTTGAATTGCCTTGGTGTGTCTTTTACATTTGAGTTCAACATAATCATACATTCCGTCCATTTTTTCAATTCCATTTGTATTACACAATTAGATACCCCACAGTAAGGATCGGGTCCTATAAATTGAGTACATGAACCTTGCCTAGCGAGTAAATCGGCTTTTTCGTTTCCTTCTATTCCACAATGGCCTGGTTCTCAGTACAAGTGAACCTGGTTTTTGTCTGCCAGTTATTTCAGCTATTTTTTGCATTCCCATACCAATTTTGATTGATATGTGAACGATTTTAGAGCATTCAAAGCTGCCTGACTGTTTGAAAGTATGCAAATTCTTGTACTTCTATAATTTTGCTTCAGGCATATAGATGCACATTCTAATACGGCATTTATTTCTGCAAGGAAAATAGTGGTCCATTTTCCCATTGGAATTGAGATATTAAGCCCTGGGCCTGTAATTCCTGCTCCAGTGCAATCATGAATTTTTGAGCCATCAGTATAGAAAAGAATCGATCCTGGTGCGATATTAGACCCTTCTGATTCCAATATTTGGCGGTTAGCTTAAATCACTTTGTACGGTATATCCTGGTTTAGAGCTTTTTTCATCCAGTCTTCGTTCATAACTACGAAAGTCTTTCAGTATACTAAGATGCCAAGAGAGATTGCCCTTTAAAGGTGTATTAGTCCTTCGCAGCCTTAGCGACCTCTTTTCAGCTTCCATTTACACATATTAATGCAGTGAAAGCTTATAAAGTATGGCATGCATGGCTTTTGATGGTGTATTGTGCACTCCTGTTATACATATAGGCCAGGCGTTGTAATTTATCAAGCTTTTTTTGGACCGTATTCTGTTTGTTTTTGGGCCACCAAACTAATGAAGCATGTACAATCCTGGGTCACAACAACCGTGTAGATCCAATTAATCATTTTAGGTTTAAGTCCCAAACGTTTTTTTGCTCACGCAGAGAGCACTCATGGCTTTTCTTGTTACATGCTCTAAGCGTGAATTCCAATTGAGTTTATCATCTAGAATTACTCCTAGATATTTTACATTTGTCGAATATTGTAACGTAGATCCATTAAGAGTCACACTTTTAAGTGAAGATTTTCTCCTGCGGGTGAGCGGAATTAAAACTGTTTTTGATGGATTTGTGTTTAACCCTTCATTTTGGCACCACTGCCAAGTAAACTTCAGTTCAATTTGCTTTCTATCAGTGATGATATGATCAAACTTTCCGCGAACTATTATGACTACATCATCAGCAGAACCGAATACTTCGAAGCCTTTTTCTGCTAATTTATTGAGAAGACCGTCAACAACAAGCGACCACAATAATGGTGACAGTACCCCTCCTTGAGGACACCCTCTAGTGGTTCTTATTGTTATTGATGATTCTCCCAATTCAGCAGACACTTCTTTATTATTCAACATTTTCATAATCCAAGCTCTAAAGCAAGGATCAAAATTACGTTTTTCCATAGATTCCATAGACACGTTATCAAAAGCGCCTTCTACGTCAAGAAAAGGTGCGAGAGTAACTTCTTTTTTGTCGAGAGGAGCTTCTATTTTTGTAACCAACTTATGTAGTGTATTTGCTTGATAAGCAAATTGAAATCTGTTGAGGAGAATGTTTTGGAGATATTCTGATTCCGTCTATTATCTTCTCTATTACTTTAAGTATAGTAGATGTAAGACTTAGTGGTCTAAAAGATTTTGGATTTGATTTTTCATTTTTTCCTGCTTTAGGAATAAACACTTCACGGGCATGTGCCCATATGTTTGGTATATGACTTAACATTAAGCTTGCTTTAAATATATTTGCCAGAAAATCCAAAGTAATTCTCCACCCTTCTGCAGAAATGCAGGAAAAATACCATCCATCCCTGGAAATTTATAGGGTTCGAAGGAGTTCACTGCCCACTCTACTTTCAGTCTTGAAAAGATGATATTTGAAATAGCTGAATTGTTGCTTGTAGCCCCGATTGGCCTGCAATTGTCTTTAACTTTTGAACCTTCTATATCATCGCTTAACACTAAATGTGAGCCTGGAAAATGAGTATCCGTCAAGATTTGAAGTGTTTCTGTAGCATTTGATTTTAAATTGCCATTTGTTTTCTTTAAATTTCCCAGTCCATTGAAATGGTCTTTTAAAAGTACTTTCAGTAGCTTTGCTACATCTGGAGTTTGCTCTATGCTTTCACAATAAGTTCTTCTTCGTGATTTCCTCAATACTCTTTAGCAAGCTGTAAGGACCTTTTCATATTAGTTCCATTGACCAGAAACTTTTGCATGATTGAAAAGCTGAAAGATTGTTTCGTAAAGTTGTTTAATGTTCTATTCCACTAAGGAACATCTCTGTTTGAAAATTCGTTCTTGATTGGACAGCTAGCATCATACGACTATATTATTTTCCTGATATTTTTTGCAGTTCTGTCTAGTTGTTCCGTTGAATCGATTGTACCATTCAGTGTTATAATTTCAGATTGCATTATCGACAAATATCTTTCCCAGTTGGTATTCGTAGGATTTTTGTAGACAAATTTGATTAATTCCCCAGCATTGCACTCAAACATCATATATTTGTGATCAGATAAGGATTCTCCATCTGAGACATGCCAGTTTTTAATATTCGTCGAAAGTATTGGACTACAGATTGTTAAGTCCAATACTTCTATCCTAGTTTTTCTTATAAATGTAGCTTGATTTCCTTTATTAAATAAATCAATGTTATTCAAAGATATGTATTCTAAAAGGTCTTCCATTCTTTTATTTACATCAGTGCTTCCCCAAATTGTGTGATGGAAATTTGTATCACATCCGACGATAAAATGTTTATTATTAATTTTGCAATAACTATTGAAAGCTGTCAACTCCGTTGGAAATACCGTATCCACATCTCCAGGAATGTAAACAGAAGCTATGTATGCTTCTGTTTTTCCTCGGGTTGTTGGAATCTCCATACGAATCGCAACTATATCTTTAGTAATGAATTGTGTTAAAGGAACAAATTTGATTCCTCATTTTATTAAAATTGCTGTTCTTTGTTTTGGATTATTGTCACCATAAATTAGTCTACCTGCCTGCATTGCTATTCCAAGAATTTGGACCGAACCCAAGGCTCCTGTATCAGCGCTACACTTACATTTTCTTTTATAAATCTTCGGCAAAGAATTCCGGTTGCTCCCTTGGCATGATGAAGATTGATTTTGAGGAATGTTATTGTACTGTTCATTTTTTATTAATATGGATCTGTCAATTGTTTCATTCGCTCATCATAAATCGCCTGAGCAGGGTGCACTTAATCATGTTTGACAATTTTTTGACCGTTTCACCCGTTACTACCCTTGGTTGGTAAATGACTGGACAATGCGTTCCATTGGTACTTCGCGTACCTGCAGGTATAAAATAGATCCTACACTGAAAATGTTTTTTCGTTAATTCTGTCTTGTTCATTTCGTAAAAATGATGTTTGTTAATAGGACAAATTTTCCGTTTATTGTATTAATTATTCGTATTGCATGTTTCTCAGATTAATTTCAGCATTACGTATAATACGTACAGTTTATGAATCGTGTTTCGTATTTATTTAGAACCACATGTAAATATTACGAAAAGATTTGTACATGCTAGCAACACTGATTTCATTCTTTCATGCGCATAGTTTTTCCTGAAGCTGTTTCATTAAATGGCCGCCATTACGTCGTGTCGAGTCGCGTTTGCGTTCTATTATAAAGTTTGTTATTCCGCGTTTATTATAAAGTGTATAAAGTGCAACGGCGGAGTTAGCGAACCACCGTATCGCACAGTAAGTAAATAAATTACTTCTTGGATTCAGTTCCCCCGCGAATCACACACTCCATAAAGTTTTTTGTAATCCGATTTATGATAATTTAGAAAATATAAAATTTAATTTCTTTACAGGAAAGGACGTGATCTAACATTATATGCATACAAGTTTATAAGAAGTTTCAACTAAATGATGTATCTAAATCGATTGCTTCATATGTGGTGTTTACTTTTATTCCATACGATTTATGTCAATCCATTTTCGACTATTCCATGAATTACCTGAAAAACATAATTATCAATGCACATTTCAAAACTGCAACACATTATTTGGTAGTTTGAGTTCACTAACTCGTCATTATAAATGCCATATCCAAACACCAGCAGACAATAACCAAAATCAGATAGCCATTTCACGAAACCATGATCCTCCAACTTTACCCATAAATTCATCTGCCGATCTGTTATGTTCAAAAATTTCACAACTTGTCCAACCTATAGTTGACTCAGCATCAGTGTCAGATCTCGATCAATCACCAATACTATCATCAAAGAAAATCCTCCAAAATAACGTTTCGATTGATGATTGTGGAATCCAGTTCATTCTTAAGCTTCACAACAATAACAATTTTACACGGAAAGATGTTTTGAAAATACAAAAAAGCGTGATAAATGATATCGGTGATAATCGGTGCTACTCTTCATACTCCCCGACGGTGGAGATAGCCTAATCCGGCGGAGGGTTCCCCGACGAAAAAATATCCCCCAAAACCGTTAATGAACGCGATATGCTTGCTTCAATGTTGTCCGGTAGTGTCGAGATCGGTCCAGCGATTCCGGTTGGAGGATTGCTTCCGATTCCCTGGTGCCCCGACGACTCATGCCGGTGACTCGCTATGGACTACTCAGAATAGTCCCCAACGGTGGATCCATCCTACTCCGACGAAGAGCTCCCCGGCGGTGGAAGTTCTTCCGAAACCGATGCAATCCGGATGTCTAGGTCGGTCCTGCGGTTCTGGTTGGAGGATGACTTCCAGTCTGCAGGCACCCCGACGACCAATTGCCGGTGCTTTTTCACGATCTACTCAAACTAGTCCCCGGCAGTGGACCTAGCCTACTCCGACGGAAAATTTTCCGACGACGAAAGTTCTACCGAAACCGTTTTCTACATGCTGATACGTGACGCTCGGTCTAGTCCCCAGCGGTGGATCTAGTCTACTCCGGTCGCGCCCGATGGTGCACTTTTTCTTCTTTCATACACATGCTGGCGAGTCTCCCATACACATGCTGGCTAGGTCGGTCATCGACTCAAAACATGTACTGCTACGTCACTCGTCACTTGCTCCTCTCGCCAACTTCGTTGCAATGCAGACATAATCTGAACGACTGTTCTGTTCACCGCGTCCCATTTTTCTTCGTCAGCACACATTTTTTGAACAATGTTGTCCACGTTTACGTCGTCACCGACGATGGATCTCATGCTGTTTCGCACGTTCTCGAACCGCGGACATTCGAAGACAACGTGCTCAGGCGTTTCCTCTGCATAACCACACGACGGCGATCTCGCGTGGCCGAACCTGTTCAGATACTTCTTGAAACAGCCATGACCGGACATAAACTGCGTCATGTGGAAATTTCCATCACCGTGTGGTCTGTTCACCCACCTCGACAGGCATGGAATTAGCCGGTGCATCCATCTGCCGTTATCAGCGTTGTCCCACTGCTGCTGCCACTTCCTAAAGGTGTTAGCTCGGGCAGTTCTTCGGACACCTCTTGTGACTCGGTCTCTATAGCACTCACTATCTTCTTCTAGTAAAAGATTTATGGGGATCGTTCCAGCTATCACGTAGACTGCCTTTGGCGAGATAGTTGCATGCACTCGCCGACCGAGAGTCTCACCTGCCTGCCTTGCTTTCCGGTTACTTATCAGTACCACCTCGGTCTTGTGATGAGCTAACGCCAGTTTCTTCTCACGCATCCAGTCTTCCACAGTATCTATCGCTTCCGTGGCGAGTACTTCTACTTCCTCTCGAGATTCACCGACCACTAGGAGCACAATCTTCACGCCTCTGGGGAGCCGCAGCCTCAAGACTCCGTCATACATAGCATTCCAAAGGGTCGGACCGAGGATGGAACCCTGTGGGACGCCCGCTGTGATCTTTTTTCCTTTTTTTTTTTATCCATTTTCTTTTTTTAAAAGCTCCTCAGGACCCTACAGAGGTACTCGGGGGCTCTTAAAGGGTGTATTCGATAAAAATGGCACACAGAAAATCTTCTGTAACTTTTGAATCGTATGAGTAAAAAACCTAGAAATTTGAGTAGATCTTATCCATAGTGTATTATTTACATTTGCCAAGTTTCATAGTTATACATTCAGTAGTTCCAGTCATGTCGTCGAAACAATAAATTGTCCGTGAGAAAATTTTGTGCACTCACAATCAAAATCCAGGGGCGTCCCACCGGTGGATTGCTAAAAGGCTTGGAATTGCAAATACAACTGTGTCTCGTGTAATAAGAACCTTCAAAGAGCGTCTGAGTGTCCAAAGGAAGGAAGGGAGTGGTCGTAAAAGTGGTCCAATGGACAGTAAAATGGCCAGGAAAGTCGTACAACAATTCAAGAACCGTCCAAACATGTCAATTCGAGATGTCGCTAAAAAGTCTAAGGTGTCAGTCGGTTTTGTGCAGAAAACCATGAAGCGTGCTGGGTTACATGTTTACAAAGTGCAAAAAGCCCCAAACCGGAATGAAAAACAAAACATCACTGCGAAAACCCGCGCCCGGAAGCTTTACACGAAGCTGCTCACCAAATCCGGTTGCATCATGAGGGATGACGAAACATACGTCAAGGCCGACTTCCGTCAACTTCCTGGGCAAGAATATTTCGTTGCCAAGTCGAAGTTCGATGTTCCGAAGGATGTTCAAAAGAAGAAACTATCGAAATTTGCAAAGAAGTTTCTAATCTGGCAGGCGATTTGCGGATGTGGTGAAATAAGTGCTCCCTTCATCACTTCCGGAACAATAAACGGTGCGATTTACACGGAAGAGTGCCTTAAGAAGCGTCTCTTGCCATTCATTAAGAAGCACAAAGGATCAACTCTGTTTTGGCCTGATCTAGCATCCTGCCACTACGCTCGAAACGTATTGGAGTGGTACCGAGCCAACGGAGTCAATTTTGTGCCAAAGGATATGAACCCACCAAATTCACCGGAACTTCGTCCAATTGAAAAATTCTGGGCAATTATGAAAACGGAACTTCGCAAACATCCCAAAACTATAAAAACAGAGCTAGAATTGAAGAAAATTTGGGTAAAAACAACAAAAACACTGGGAAAATCGGTTGTACGAAATTTTATGGGTGGAGTGAAAAGGAAGGTGCGGGCATTCGGGATGGGAGACGAAATTGAATAAAACAAATGTTGTAAATCAAAACTCATTAGTAGTTCTTCATTCCCTGAAAATTTCAAGAAAATCCGATAATCAGTTTAATTTTGATGAGTATATATGTGTGTGCCATTTTTATCGAATACACCCTTTACTCTGTGCAGCGAGTCGGCGATTGCAGCCCAAGTAGCACTGTTGAAGGCATTTTTCACGGTTTCTCAGCCATACGTGAACCGATAACAGTTCAGCTGACGACAAAAGAAAGCTACAACATTCCCATCGAATGCTATTGATTTTTTTTTTCACTTGAACATTTCGTAACGAAGATAGGAACGAAACAGTACTTTACGGCCTATTATAATAGTAATCAAACAGTTTAGTCTTCGATTACATACTGAGCTATTTGTGTGCCAATTTTAGTTTTGTACTTATTGTGCCAATTTTAGTTATGTACTTATTAAGCATCTTGAATCCATTTCGATAATCAAAATTGACGCTAATGATTGTCGAATAATTCTTTCTATGGACTGAATAAGGTCTGTATCCGCTATAATCCGGGCACCTCAAAACATGAATAAAACATAAATTTCGCATTATATTTCCGTCGTAGTTGTTTATGTCAGATTCATGGGATGTGTTCTAACAATTCGTAAAGACAAAACATAATAATTCGGTATTTGCATACAATTTTCGAACTTTGCGCTTAAGTCCATCCATTAGGGTCTGTACAGACTCTTCAGAAATCGTAGAAGCCGTCTTTGTCCAAATTTGCTGGAAGAGTTTGATGTCTTTGATTCCTTGCTTCTTTCCAGAAAGCTTCCGCTTCATCAAAGCCCAATATCTCTCGATTGGTCGTAGCTCTGGGCAATTTGGCTGGTTTGAGGTTTTTGGTACAATGTTCACTTGATTTGTTTGTTACAACTCCATCACAGTTTTAGCATAGTGGCATGATGCCAAATCGGGCCAGAACAAAGGTTTTTCTTTGTGACTTTTGATGAAGGGTAGCAATCGCTTCTGCAGATACTCTTTCTGATAGATCTCCTTGTTGATTGTGCCTGTAGTGACGAAAGATTTACTCTTTTTGCCACACGTGCAAATTGCTTGCCACACAAGGTATTTGTTAGGAAATTTCGATGCCTTCTTCGTTCTGAAATGCTCAGCTGTAGGCCGTAGCAGAATAAAAACCAGCCTCGGAAGCTGCTTGAAATCCTCCAGGACATAAGTTTCATCGTCCATAACAACGCATGAAAACTTCGTCAAATATTCGGAGTACAAACGTCGAGCCCGTGATTTTGCTAACAAGTTCTGTTTGTCGTTGCGATTTGGAACTGTTTTTACTTTAAACGACTTTACTCCCAAACGTTGTTTTGATTTTTGGAGAGATTTGGGTTTTTCGTTAATATCTTTTTCACCTTTCGGTCCATGACAGGATCAGCGCGTCCAATGTTTTTGTCACTTCTCGGTTTCCTCTCTACCGTCAAACGTTCCGAAAATGATTTGAGCACATCGTGAACAGTGGATTTAGGCAAATCCAATGTTTTTGCAAGGTTACGTATTGACAAGTCAGGATTTGCCGTACGCCCGTACAAAATTCGCTCGCGCACTTGTTTTTCTTTCGTCGCCATCTTGAATACTAAACAAGATATGTAAACATCAATCATAGTCTTTTTCATCATAGACTTTCAGCTATACCACAGTGAAATTTTTCATTCCTACGTGCAATATTTCAAAAGTTACAATGATTTGAAGGTGTCCGGATTAATGTGGATACAGACCTTATATGAAATTTCTAATATTTATGTTATTTCCCCTTTTAAATATCTGTATGTATCCAGTACCATATTGGCCATATTTCAGTTCGTAATTATGGTGAAGTGTAAGAAGGGTTCAATTCAATCGGTGGATTAATTCGGGTTTTTTTTGTGCTTTTTTCTGAATTACTAATTGTAGGTAAATATATTGGTCGTTTCTCACATTGTGACTAGGTTAATAATTTTCAAGAAATCTTTAATGAATCGTCGGTAGTAGCCAGCTGGTCCAAGAAATTGTTTAATTTTTTTCTATTTTCTCTGGGTTTGGCTTAACGCCATCTTCAGAGATAATTTGGCATAGAAATTTTGGTTTCCTTTTTCAAAAACTTGCATTTACCTAACTGCATTTTAAAATTAAACTCTGAAAGTCTCCTTAAAACCAAGGATAGATTTTGCAGGTGTTCTTTTAAATGTCATCCAACGATAACATTATCGTCAAGATATACATAGCAAATTGTTCCTATATAATCTCCAAGAATACTGTTCATTGTCCTCTGAAAGGAAAGGTGGCGGAAAAGTTTTTCAAACCAAAGGGCATTCGTGTGAATTCGAAGTGTCCTTTATCAGTAGAAAATGCAAGATAAGCAATAAAGATAGTTGGTGTTCGTTCCCCAGTCACGAAAGGGGTTCCCGTGAAAGGGATTTAACCAGATTTGCCCACTCAGCGCTGAAATAGGTGCGCTCGTTAAATGGCCGAAGCTCCACTTCTCTCCACCACCCATCTACTCACCACATCCACAGCACCCGATCGACGGGTACATCAGGCTGATTGCATCAACACACAGCGACAGTGCACTCGATACCATCGCACGATCAACATGCAGGCTGTCACTACGGCCAAATACTTTTCATTATGTTTTGTAGTTAGTGTTAAAGTAAATAAATACTCCGTAGTTTTACGTGTTATTTTATTCAAAAAATTGTGTGTTTAATGAGTTTTATGTATGAGTCAAACATGCCATTACACATAAGTCAAACATATCTACAGTAAAAAGATAGGAAATCGTTTTCATAGCGAGACGCAATATCTTCGTATTGATTTATCAGATAGGTAATGTTGATTTTAGGGGCACGGTGCTATGAGAACGCTGCATTACTTGGCTGTTTGAACCCCAGCTTGAGGTAGGATATAATATCGAACGTACAAGCTGGCGCTAAAGTAAACTTATTTTCCCGTTATTTTTAGCGTATTTTGCCATAAGGCTGATAGTGGCGATATTCCATCAGTTATCAGTTGGTGTTTGGTGTGTTGAGTTGATAATACAGGAAAATGTGCTTAGTGAATTTGCTTTACGTAGCGTTCTTTAGCTAGTAGGTAGTCCCCTTGGAGTAAGACTTGGGAATACTAAACCGTTTCAATACAACAACCAAATCATAATTACTTATGTCACTACTTCAAAGCTCATTAGGTACACTGTAAATTACATTAAGAACATTGTTTGTAGAATCCATCAAACGCACGAATTTGAGGTATTGCGTGAACCTCGGAGCTAAATCCAACATATGAATCATTGTGAATATTCATGTTGATTAAGAGTATGGTTCGCGCTTCGAATAGGTTTTGTGGAAAAGATTTCTGAAGTTCGGATCAAGTTCTTCAATAACTTTTTGTGTTCTTTCTTTAAACAGGAGGTAAACACTTTTCACGAACTTTCAAGATTCAATAAGAAAGTTTCAAGGAACTTAATTTGAACCAAATGTGAACTTCTGAGTTCGTTTCTCAAGTAAGGTCCGAACTTTAGGTTGCTTGAGTAATTTTAATAAGCAATTAGCTTAAATAGAACAGATATGTAAATATCAATATTTTAAATTCTTCGCATCCCAAGCTAAATCTAGTATCTATGATCAAATCTAACAACATAATGTATTTGCTCGGTCTCGGACAAAGTTCAATATTCTGAAGCCTTTATGCTTTGAAAAGTATCAACAAGGAAAATGTCATGTCAGGCTAGCTAGCCTTGTATCAAGTTAAAACCAACAAAGCATTACCTGCCATTATTTCTCATTGCAGTGTTGCCACCGAAGCGAACCCAACTGAAAGATGCCTAAACATTTTCTCCAACCCGGTCAACATGAGCTCTTGTAACGTAACCTCGCTGGATCCGCATTACATTGCCGCTAATCAACACGTTACTTCGCTGGATATGAGCTTCAACCAGATGTTCGATTTTCCACCCGATGGATCGCCATTTCTGTTTCACCCGAATCTACGGTATTATTACTGCAAATTTTGTGGCATATCGGCTATCTACGAGATGACCTTCTCCAAACTGAATCAACTGGAGCTGCTCAACCTTCGGGGGAATCGGATCAAAACCATTCCGATGACTGCGTTCAACTACAATCGGATAAACTACCTATACCTTGCCTACAATCAAATCCGAACATTCAATGAACATCACGAACTTAAAACTATGCAACATCTGATGAAAATGGACCTCAGTGGGAACGAAGGATTCCAGCTGCATAATTTAACCATGGATTTCAATGTAATCGAGCGTCTCATTTGTCAACGGTGTGGGTTGACTTTCCTCAGTGGTAATTGGTTCGAACTAGTGAAACGGTTAAGAAGGCTGAATCTGGAGAACAATTTGATAAAAGAGGTGCCGAAGATGTGTTTTTCCAAGAATCCTAAACTGCATTATATTAATCTAAGCGAAAATCAAATCAAGTCGTTGGATATTGTAAGCGATCACTTAGAAATTTTGATCTGTAATAATTGTAGCATACAAGAAGTTAGAGAAGACTCTTTTAAAGAGATACCCAGTCTACAAGTTTTGGAGCTCAATCAGAATCAAATCATGAACGTGGATCAATCGGCCTTCAACTCCAATAAGTTTCTACGCCATCTTAGCTTAGACCATAACAATCTCACCAACTTTCCTTACAATGTTTTAAGAAAATTGCCATCTCTTGAATCGCTATGTCTCGATTTCAATCCATTCATACCACAGCAGGATATGCATAGGTTCAAACATCTGTACATGGCACTGAATCTTCGAAAGGATTGTTCTGCAGGAAACAATCATTTATATCACTTTGAACATATTCTTCCTGATGCAGCTCTAGCCGGAACAATACTGTACATGAAAGATTCCCCCATATGCCAAGAATCAGTCAATATTTCCTTCCAAAACGTTGCATTTATAAATCCAATGTCATACAGAAACTGTTCTCAATTCAAAACTCTTCTAATGGACAGCAACGGTAACTATACTTTCCCAAAACATCGTCCATTTCTGTACAGTGAATTTCTTAGAAGCTACTCATGCTGCCACTGCGCAATCGTCGTTCTATATCCGGAAACTTTCTCGAAACTTCCTAGTTTACAGTCAATAATATTGAGGCACAATAAAATCTACAAAATAACTACTCTGGACATCTTCACCTCACTCCAAAACCTTCAGTTCGTTGATCTCACGTACAACCAACTAGATCAGCTTCCTGTACAGCTTCTTTCCACCCACAGATCAATTGAAAAAAATCTATCTTAGCAACAACCAGGAACTTTGGAACCGGTGCTATCTACCTATTTTCGAGCAATCCTCAGTGACCACGCTACACGCATTTAACTGTGGATTCGATCTCATTACAGAAGCCACCTTTCACTTCATGCCATCACTGGAAGAACTGGACATATCCAATAATCCCATCGAAATTATCCATCCCCGAGCCTTCGAGAAGAACAGCAAAATTCGAATCCTGCACCTAAAATCCACGCATTTACGCTTCATACCATTCGAAGCCATTGAGCCTATGATACAATTGAAGCGATTTTGCTTTCATGGCACAGATTCGTATGAGATTGAGGGAGATCAATTTAAGGAAAATAACGCAAGGCTTGGAGCATTGTTCCGCAAGCGAAAATTGCATTGTGCGGAAAATGCAATATTCATGAAACGATTCACCGAATTGAGCCGCACGGTTGACGGTATCAGTGAGAATCGATCAGCGAAGTTGGAAGTGGGCGCAGTTCTTATAGGTGTGATAATTTGTCACCTTTTCTCGGAACTAGAGTGACTGTCCGATCGATATGAGGTATGATTAGAACCGTTATTTTTTTCTTTAAACTTAATACCTAACAAACTTAGGTAATTTGAAATTGATGGATATCTTATATGGAGGCATTAAAGGTGCAAAGAAAATTGAACTTTTCTATTGAAAGCTTTTGTTCAAAGAAGAATATAACCCAGACCCCAAGGGGTGAGAGGCAATAATGTTTAAAACAGCACCACCAGTGGGCCCGTATAAACAATATCTTCATCACATGAATAATATACCAGAAATTTTTAATTGAATGAAAACCAACACCCACTATGAAACCAGTAAAAGCTTGCTGGCTAATCATCATGAAATAAAATTGACAGGTAAAACAGACGTTGTTTGCTTAAAATAAACCCAAGGTTTCAGTAAGCTCTCCCAGGCATTTGGCAGTTTGAACAGATATTTCGTTAGAAACACCTCAAAAAGCTACTGGTTGTATGTGAGCACGATCAAACACACATTCTTTTGCCGGTCAAGGTGGCGGATTGGTTCCTGCCTTTACCTACCTCGCACTGGGGATGTGTGGCAAAGGATAGTGAGCTCACTTCGAAATACTGCTTTACAAATGCCCTACGTTCAATTTCAAAATGCTTCTATTCAATTTTCAAAACCTGCCGTGCTCTAACGAAACTATCAAAACTTTCCTTTATACCTTTGTTAAAAAAAAAGATAACTTTCCACTCCTGAAGCCTCATGGTGATTAGAAGTTATTTCTTTCCTTAATAACATCATCGCGAAATAAAAATTAATGCAAACAAATATATTTTTCTATTTCTTTGCTGAGAACTGACACCTAGTTGAATCACCACATCAGATAAACGACGAACTGTGTAGATTGTCGCTTTAAAGTTGTATCATCCCATTTTTTAACTCCGAACCGATAGCTTATATTCCCAAACCCATCCACCCAGTGTGGGGTAAAGGTCGTGATTTTTTAGTCGATATTATAAAATTTATTCATTGTTAACGCTTGGTAACTGTTTTTTTTTTTTGTTTTGTGTTGCCGGCTTTTACGTCCCGGATGCGTTAATGTTGGATTTAGGTACTAGTCCAATCGTTTCTTCATTTTACTATCCATTACCTTTTTGTTCTCAGCTAAAAGTACCTTCTTCCTGGCTGCTGCTCCTTCTTTGTGACTTCTTCATTTTCTAACAATTTCATTGCTTTGTTCGTTAGCTACTGTTTCTACGAAGAGGATAGAATAACTTTTTATTTTCATTACTCCCTTGTTCTGGCTACTATACTAATACTATTACTAGTGACGAATTTCACGCCAACTCATCCAGTGTTTGGCAGCACCCTCTCAGAAACCAATGAAACTATGTCTTTTCAAGCAATTTTGCATACTTTGTTTTTTAAAAATTTATCTAGACTGCCATTTGAAAAGGACTCAGGTTTTATGACAGTTTTTCTTTAAAACAACATAACTCAAAAAGGACAAGACTTACAAAAAAGTGATACATGAGTGACTTTTAGAAAGCTGTCTTAACTTTTATGAAAAAAAAATTTTGTTAGAAAAACATTTTTGTTGGAAAAACTTTTTTTCCTTAAAAGTGCCCATCGTGCACTGTATGGCGAACTTTGAGACAATTATATTGCCTTTATTAAAAAAAAAAATCGTCCAATTCTAAGTAGGCATTTTTTGCAAATTGGTATCTTGAAATTTTGAAATATTTTTTTTAGCGTGTAAGAATCGATTTTTGAATTTTTACAATTTTTTTCATAAAAGTTAAAACAATTTTCTTGAAATCACTCATACATCACTTTTTTGTTAGTCTTTTCCTTTTTTAATTATGTTGATTTTAAAAAAATCGATCAAAAAACTTAAGCCCTTTTCAAGTGGCAATCTAGATTAATTTTTAAAAAACAAAGTATGCAAAGTTTCTTGAAAAGACATAATCTACACACCCACAAAGTTTCATTGGACTCTGAGAGGGTGCTGCCAATCACGAAGACGAGTAGGCGTGAAATTCGTCTACTATAGAGTGCCCCACAAAGTATATGCACGATTTCTACACGAAACTGCACGAAAACAGATGACATAAGATGACATAAGACAAATGATTTTCGTGAGACTAGTGTGCCAAGGCAAGAATCCATCTAAAAACCGTCAAGAATTGGCGACGATAATAAATAATATTATGATACTACTACTACTACTACTACTACTACTACTACTACTACTACTACTACTACTACTACTACTACTACTACTACTACTACTACTACTACTACTACTACTACTACTACTACTACTACTACTACTACTACTACTACTACTACTACTACTACTACTACTACTACTACTACTACTACTACTACTACTACTACTACTACTACTACTACTACTACTACTACTACTACTACTACTACTACTACTACTACTACTACTACTACTACTACTACTACTACTACTACTACTACTACTACTACTACTACTACTACTACTACTACTACTACTACTACTACTACTACTACTACTGCTGCTGCTGCTGCTGCTGCTGCTGCTGCTGCTGCTGCTGCTGCTGCTGCTGCTGCTGCTGCTGCTGCTGCTACTGCTGCTGCTGCTGCTGCTGCTGCTGCTGCTGCTGCTGCTGCTGCTGCTGCTGCTGCTGCTGCTGCTGCTGCTGCTGCTGCTGCTGCTGCTGCTGCTGCTGCTGCTGCTGCTGCTGCTGCTGCTGCTGCTGCTGCTGCTGCTGCTGCTGCTGCTGCTGCTGCTTTCTTGTGGTTTTTTTGTTTTTTTTCTTTTCTCTTTTTGCTGTGCTGCTGCTGCTGCTGCTGCTCTGCTGCTGCTGCTGCTGCTGCTGCTGCTGCTGCTGCTGCTGCTGCTGCTGCTGCTGCTGCTGCTGCTGCTGCTGCTGCTGCTGCTGCTGCTGTGCTGCTCTGCTGCTGCTGCTGTGCTCTGCTGCTGCTGCTGCTGCTGTCCTCTGCTTTTTTTGTCTGTGTTTTTGTCTTTTTTTCTTCTGCTGCTGCTGCTGCTGCTGCTGCTGCTGCTGCTGCTGCTGCTCTGCTGCTGCTGCTGCTGCTGCTGCTGCTGCTGCTGCTGCTGCTGCTGCTGCTGCTGCTGCTGCTGCTGCTGCTGCTGCTGCTGCTGCTGCTGCTGCTGCTGCTGCTGCTGCTGCTGCTGCTGCTGCTGCTGCTGCTGCTGCTGCTGCTGCTGCTGCTGCTGCTGCTGCTGCTGCTGCTGCTGCTGCTGCTGCTGCTGCTGCTGCTGCTGCTGCTGCTGCTGCTGCTGCTGCTGCTGCTGCTGCTGCTGCTGCTGCTGCTGCTGCTGCTGCTGCTGCTGCTGCTGCTGCTGCTGCTGCTGCTGCTGCTGCTGCTGCTGCTGCTGCTGCTGCTGCTGCTGCTGCTGCTGCTGCTGCTGCTGCTGCTGCTGCTGCTGCTGCTGCTAATCCCTCAAAAGTAGTTATTGTACCTTTCACCAGAAAAAGGAAAATACCTAGGAGTGATACTGGATGCCAAACTGAACTGGAATGCTCGTGTTGAGTGTCTGATCGGCAAGGCAACCAGTGCTTTCTGCACTGAGAGTATAATCCGTACAAGTTTCATAATAAAATCGTATGATTTTTTGCGACAAGATTTTATGTTGCATTTCATACGATCACATTACGATGAACTGTCATTTTTTTTGTTCGATCAGCCATCGTATGATTTTTCAGATATTCATCTATGAAATTCAATATAAATGTACGATATATGTCATGAAATGTTTCAAAAAACTTATGGCATATCGTATAAAAGTTATAAGAGAAATCAGTAAAATATTAATTTGGGATTTATAAATTATTGGTTCGTCATTATGTGAGGTATCGTTTGTTCCAGACATGATTTTAGCCAGTTTTTCTTTCTCCTGTTCCTATACCTGTCTGTTTTTTGGTAGTATAAGAATACTGACCTCAAATGCTATCTTACATAACAAAAGAAAACCAGGTATGAAGAAATCCAGAAATAAAATACTGGCCAAAAAGAAAGGTACCTTTCTGTAAATGCGATTTTAAATATCAAAATTGGGAAATTTCATAACATGTTGTTCATATAAGTTTATTCGTTTAATCAATCATACTTTTACATTTCATTCTTCTTAAAAAAATGTCTTCTTATTCCTAAATACAAAATGATTATTGACATCATACCTCCTGTTTTCCATTTCCTACAAACTATGTAATCAGTATTTTTATCTTGTACACAGTCTTCAATCTCATATAGATTCAGACTGCATTCTTCGGTTTGTGTCACAAATTGACGTCCAGAAAAAAACGTTCCCTTGAAGCGACAAGAATAGTTATTGCCTTAGACTGTGAACCAATTCATGAGTTGAATTTTACTTTGGTTAAAAAGTGACACTTCGAATGTTATGTTGCCATGTTCGAAAATCCCTGTGTTATTGATAAACCGGTTTTCGAATAGAATGCAGCCACGATGGTAAAATTTTAACTTCGCATCTGTCAGAAATAGCCAAGCTTGGATAGCAGGGTAGCAGCATACTTTTCCATCTGTCAATTTTTAATCAAAGTGGCCAGCTGAGGGAGCAGCTTTAATCAAAAGCTGTCCCAGCACATCTATTTCTTTTAGCTTAGAAAAAAGAGACTGATTAGCAATTCGATCATTAACATACAGTTTATCTTACATTTTCGAGTGATTCCAAAACATTTTTGTCCTCAGTTGATTATTGAGCTCAGTTATTTGTTGTCAGTCCTGCCGCTTTCAAGACAGCTGGAATACTTGATTCCAGTGTACAGTGCGTTTTCTGTAAACAAAACTAATAGGCAGAAAACTTTATACTTACAAGTCCTCTTTCCTGCAATTGATATTATTGTGGCCGAATCCTGTAGAAAAGCCGGTTAAAATGTTTTCAAATACATTAGATTGTGTAAAAAAAATTCCAAAAGTGAAACCTGAAACTTACGCAAACGGGTTGCCTTTTGATGCGGAAATTTGTAGTGGCGAAGCAGCAGCTATTTTAAAAGACTGAAAATTTAAAAAAATACTCATTACAAACAATAAACAACAGTTAGTTTTCAATAACCTTACAGGTTTTCGGAGCCTTGCACCCCGCCGCGAAACTGGATCCGCCATCTTGTATTTTATTCTTGTCGATTTTCACCGACCTGATACTGTTCATACGATCGTCTTATTTTTTTTTGTCATTAGTAAAAGCATTGTAAATAATACGGTGGAGCTATGAAATTCACTAATATTTTTCACAACTTTCATTATATCAAACTATGAATACTATACATGTTATATGCAAACATAAGATTCTTATGAAACTAGGTCGAATATATTTTTTCATCGTTCATACGATGCAGCGTATGCTAATCTTAGGGACAGTTTCCTCAGTGTAGATATGCTCAAAAACATTTGGCAGAAAATGGGGTCTAAGACCAAAAATGATAATGTGGATTTATACATCAATAATACGTCCAAAACTAACGTATGCTTCCCTTGTGTGCTGGCCAAAAACAAAAGAGGCTACTGCACGGAAAAAGCTGCCAAAACTTCAACCGCTAGTGTCCATTGCTATAACGGAAGCGATGCGCAGCACTCCGTCAAAATCGTTAAATGCAATTCTAAATCTGCAGCCTTTGCACGAAAACGTGCAATTAAATTGGTCAATAAGTCCCGGGCCTAAGTAGGAAAACAACATTTTTTTGCCAAAACTCATTTTTATTCATCAATATAATCTCCTTTTAGAGTGATACAATAATTCCAACGTTTACCTAGCTTTTCGATGCCACCGGTGTAGAACGATTTATCGAGACCTTCAAAATATGCTTCAGTTTCAGCAATCACTTCCTAATCTGAGCCAAATCTCTTTCCACGGAGCATCTTTTTGAGTTCTCCGAAGAGCCAGTAGTCGCTGGGGGCCAGATCTGGAGAATGCGGTGGGTGCGGTAGCAATTCGAAACCCAATTCGACTATTTTTGCGGCTGTTTTTATTGACTTGTGACACGGTGCATTGTCTTGGTGAAAGAGCACCTTTTACTTCTTCAACTGAGGCCTTTTCTGGGCGATTTCGGCCTTCAAAAGATAAAAAAAAAAAACGATATAATAGTCGCTGTTGATTGTTTTTCCATGTCCCAAGTAGTCAATGAATAAAAGTGCATGCGCATCCCAAAATACATTACCTTCCCAGCCGATGTCACTCAGCAGACTGCCGATTTGATTCCGGAGTGAAGTGGTGAATCCATGTTTCATCCATTGTGATGTATCGACGCAAAAACTTCTTCTTATTTCGCGTGAACATCTCCAAACAGCTCTTTGAATCATCAACCGTTGTTGTTTTTGCTCTGGTGTGAGCAAACGCGGCACATATTTGGAAAACAGCTTTTTCATATCCAAATGTTCGTGTATGATGGTGAAAACACTACTTTTTGATACCTTCAGAGTGTCAGCTATCTCTTGCAATTTCACTTTGCGATTGCCCATCATGATTTTCAGGGTTTTTTTTTCAATATTTTCCGGAATAACTGCCTCATTTGGCCGACCATCATCGGTGCATCATCGGTGTCCACGACCACGTTTGAAATTGGCTATCCATCGTTTCATGGTCGTTTTCGATGGGGCAGAGTCCGGATAACATTTTTCAGGCCAAGCTTGGGCTTGAACGGTGTTTTTTCCCATCAAAAAGCAATGATATATCAACACACGAAATTGCTTTGAACCCATCGTTCTTAAGAATCACTTAAACCTACTCGATAAATAATAAACCAAACGTCATGAAATTTTGATAGTAATCTTTTAAAGGTTGGTACTTTAGAAAAATCATATGGATATTTTGTTAGTTGCGTCATCTGGTAGTTAGGCCTGGGACTTATTGACAGATGTGTTAGAAGCGGAAAAGAGTATGCTTAGACTCAAACGGTTGAAAACATTCAAGTCTGGTGACTTAGTCGGTCACCTGAGCATTTCACAAAGCTTGCAAAATGGGCCAGTGATGTATATGAATGGAGACTGCATGCAAATTTGTGGAAAACCATGGCATCCCTAACAACATATGTCAGATGTCACGTATAGATTGGGAAATCGGAGGTCTCACTGTTCCTCATGGGTCCATAAAATTCTTCACAGATGGCTCAAAAATTGGAGCGAAAACGGGAGCAAGAATCTTCGGCCCTGGAGTAGAAATCTCAGTGGCGATGGGAAACTATCCAACGGTTTTCCAGGCGGAGATTTTTGCTACAATAAAATTTGTTAACTTTTTTTCTGAAGAGAAAATATAGACATGCCAATATCTGTATTTTTACAGAAAAAGAGCTCGACCGTAGCTACGTACCTCAGGAGTCAGAAGAAGCTATCACTCCTAATCATTTTCTCCGAAGAACAGTAACGATTGCGGAATTGAAAGTGGATAGACCGGTCACTGCCGCAGAAACCGTTGGAGGTGAACGATCTGGCATTCATCATCGATGGGAAGATCCGGTGCTGGACCAGAGACATCGTGGAAGAGGTGTTTCAGAGAGCTGACGGACGAATCAGGCAGGCGAACGTACGGACGGCAAACGACGTCTACAGGCGTGCTGTTGCCAACTTAACGGTGCTGGAGGTAGGTGACAGTAAATCTGGGACATTCGAATGAATTACCCGGTGTTACGGGCTGGGCCATGTTAACACCGCTGGGCATCACGACAGTGTAATCAACGACGGTGTACCAAACTGAGCCGCCCGCCCGTTGCGTGACAGATTAGAAGAGAAAAAAGCAATAGATTAAAAAATAAAACAAACAGGAGGAAAGTGAACAAAGTGTGTGTGTGTGTTTTTTTACGAATACTATAGTTGGAAATAATTTAGTAAATTTGCATTTAATTTAGTTAATAGAAGCATTACTAGACTTGTAAGTATAGTGTAAGCGAAATTAAGAGAAGATTTGGCATGAGCTAAAGTCGTTCATATGTTTATCTTTATTAATATACAGCGCCCGTTACATCCCGTTACAAGCCTAACGTGAAAGCAGTCGATGTACGTTTTATTGTTACTAACAAATTAAAACGTAAGTAGCCTAAAGTTGAAGAACTATACTTTAGTGATTAATCAGTGCTATTTAAAAAGGAAAGCTGCTTAGGATAGAGTAGGTAGAGCGCCGAAGAGTAGAAGCTTCTGAAGCAAAGTTTGGAAACGAACGACCACAACAATGTAATACCCGTCCGATTCTGACAACAAGATTTTTAAAAATCCAGATTTGTTCCGGAACGAAAAAAAAAATTCTGCCCATAAACCTATTCAACTTATTCTTGTTTTATACCATTGCACTATGGTACGAACGGCCAAATTTCATAACAAAAATCTACTCGAAAACCATTAACTTTAGACACAGGTTGTTTTCGGAAGATTTATTCTAAAAACTGAGATCTATCTTTTGAGTTTAGTGATGAGTAGGGTGGTCCTTTTATGTTCATAATACAAATTCTATCTTTTTATTCTTATTATTTAGAGGAATTTTGGCTTCTTTAGAATTGTCGATAATTTAATTTAATGGAACTTTACATTTTTTTTTTTTTTGTGATACTGGTCCCCACCTTAGTCGATATTCCGTCAATCTCATCCGTTCAAAATTACATGATAACAAAATTCTTGGACAAGATTCCCGAGGGGGTAGACTACCTTAACCATTTTTAATTTCAGGACAATCGGAGTTTTGAA
Organism: Aedes koreicus; assembly: GCA_024533555.2. Lineage (NCBI taxonomy): Eukaryota > Metazoa > Arthropoda > Insecta > Diptera > Culicidae > Aedes > Aedes koreicus. Next base: position 205,189 of record JAHHFK020005977.1, on the reverse strand, counting down.
TAAGAAAAAAGTAAACATAGGCATGCGACCTGACGTTACCTTGTTTACCTAAGAAATTCTAAGAAAAAATCATCAATTTCATTGTTAATAAAACTTACTTGCCGAATGTTAACTTGCCTGCCGAATGACCTATCGATTGCAGGATTGTTCTCAATATCTCGATCCCTGTCTTCCTGCAAATTAAGGCCAGCATTTTGTTTTGCTTCGATTAGACATGCATTGCAAAACACTTTGTTAGGAAGCAGATGATTAGTAAAACCATTTTTGATATATTTTAGTGCACCAATTTTTTTCCACACATCGCTGGTTCGATTACCATTATTAGTGGTATTAATATGTACACCAGCAAAATTCTTGAAAGTCGAAACACGAAAATGTACTCTGCAGTTGCTAGAACGAAACGACAAAGCTCACACGCACCCCTCTGGATGGCGCATTTGTAATAAAAGCAGATTTTTAAAGGGCTACCCCCCCCCAATAACCACCCTAAACAAAACGAACCCCAATTGGTCGGTAGCAGGGATGTCACATATACAGATTTATCTGTAATCATACAGATTTTTTTGCAGATTTCGGATACAGAATTCTGTATATACAGATTACAGATTTTTAGAAAAGATACAGATTTTACAGATTTTTGAAAAATCTTCTTTTTCGTTGCATTTTTTGATCGTGTTTAAATAACCATGTCTAGAAATCTCATTGAGCCGCCTACAGAGCTTTTCAGATATTCATCGACTTACAGGAAGGATGGCCGCTTCGAAAGCATCAATCAAATTAACCTCGGTGGGCAACATCCATTTCAATTCTGTGATAGAACTTCATAAGCATTGGTTAGGTCACCTTCGGTGGATAGCATCTATCTGTACAATTAACAGGTGTGTTTTTGTATTTCTAGTACGAATTTGCAGTATAGAGTCTCACCACAGTCGATACATCACGCTCTAAATGATCTTACTAATATCTAGTCTACTTTAAGTTTTGTCACATTGCAGATGTCTGGTCGAACCGTTACTTTTATCAATCCTACTAAATAATTTGACAAAACCAATAAAAATTCTGCAACCGCAGGTCTTAAATGATTACAAGGGGATGGACATTTTGTGGTAGTCAGTCCAAGTACCCTCGGTGGACAGCATTCATCTCAATAATTAGCTGGTTTGTGCTACTTTTTTTCATGTCTGATTCAAATACTTTGATTCTAAGGTTTGATGTTAGACAATGTTATTGCATCGATAGCATAAGCTACACTGAAAATTAAATTTCGTTTTTATAACGAAACCGAAGGTAGAACTAACAAATATATTCATTATTTTTAGCAACTAAACTGATTTGTACTTTCTAAGAAGCTATCTTCGTATTTAATGCCACACGCGCGACTGTCAAAAGCACAAATCATTTGTTGGCACAGAAATAATATTCGTTCATTGTACGAAAACAATACAGAGAGCTACGAATATTTTGTAATTAATAAAAACGAAACGTCTCTCTGGTGGTTGCATGAATAACTGATAGATCTACTATATCGACTCAAAATGTAATTGAAAAAAAGCGCTACCACGAGGAGTTGAGCAGCGTTTTTTGTTATGTTTCTGACAAGGGGTTTGATCCTTTATTTTTGGGAAGAAGTGTTATTGAATCCGTGATCCCTAGGCCATGGTGACTTGTGAGATGTTACTTGATTAATGAGTATGAAGTTATAACTCTCGACAGTGCTTTAGTTATTATTTTGGGATAAATCAATGTTTCCCGCCAACCCCAGTATCAACACCAACATGTATGAGTACGATTGAAGGAAAACAGCGATTGGCTGGTCTTTATGAAAATCATGAATTATACAAATTTTGCAAAAAGGTGCAATGATAGCATTTCACCAGATAAAAACAATATGAACGTTTCATACAATAAACGAGATATTTGTTATAAGTACAAAATCCATTTTTACGAAACGAGTGTAAGCTTACATACGAAAATAAATTTGCAGTGTATCGATTCTGGTATAGAATGAACAACAACAAGATAATATCTTGATTTGGAGGGCGATGCACGATTTAAAATTATATTCTTATTCGAAAACTTATATATCTATCTATCACAGTTCACCAAATTAAATACCATCTGATCTTCGTAAGTTGTATCCCCACTAAACCCCACAACCTCCCATCATAGTAAATTTTACAATATTACACCGAAGGAACAAAAAATTCACTGTGCTATAGCTGAGAGTCTATGATGAAAAAGACTATGATTGATGTTTACATTTCATGTTTAGTATTCAAGATGGCGACGAAAGAAAAACAAGTGCGCGAGCGAATTTTGTACGGGCGTACGGCAAACTTGTACGGCTGACTTGTCAATACGGAACCTTGCAAAAACATTGGATTTGCCTAAATCCACTGTTCACGATCTGCTCAAATCATTTTCGGAACGTTTGACGGTAGAGAGGAAACTGAGAAGTGGCAAAAACATTGGACGCGCTGATCCTGTCATGGACCGAAAGGTGAAAAGGATATTAACGAAAAACCCAAATCTCTCCATTCGAACGGTGGCTCGTAAAATAGGGATCAAAAACAGGAGCAGGAATCTTCGGCCCTGGGGTAGAAATCTCAGTGGCGATGGAAAACTATCCAACGGTTTTCCAAGCGGAGATCTTTGTTATAATAAAATGTTTTAACGTTTGTCTGAAGAGGAGATATAGACATGCAAATATTTGTATTTTTACAGACAGCCAAGCGGCACTCAAAGCGTTAAGTAATTATAAATGCACATCCAAACTTGTCTGGGAATGCATTCTTTCATTGCGAAAGGTGTGCCAAGAGAACTCGGTAAATTTATTCTGGGTTCCGGGACACTGTGGCATTGAAGGCAATGAAAGGGCAGACGAGCTTGCTAAACAAGGTTCAAATGCACAGTTTATTGGCCCAGAACCATTCTGCGGTATATCATACTGTGCCATAAAAATGGAATTAAAATCTTGGGAAGTGCAAAGGGTGATGACCAATTGGTTGGTCACCACAAAGTGTGTTCAAGCGAAAAGGTTTATAATTCCAAATGTTACAATCAGTAAAAAGCTTCTGGAGCTCAATAAGAGAGTTCTTTGTACCTATACTGGCCTAATAACCGGACATTGCCCGAGTAGATATCATTTGAAAAACATTGGCCAGGTTCAGAATGATATCTGTCGTTTCTGTAACATGGAACGTGAAACCTCGGAACATCTGCTTTGCAGTTGTGATGCTTTGTACAAGAGCAGACTTAAATTTCTGTACAGTGGCTATATGCAACCTAAAGAAATTTGGACTTCAAATCCTGGAAAGGTGGTGGGTTTTATAAACTCAATTTTGCCTGACTGGGAGACGCGTCTTGGGCTGGTCACTTGACAAATGGTGATCTAGCTTTAAGATGCGAATTAGAATAGTAAACAGGGGTATACCACAAAAGTTCAACTCAGTGGACGCAGTGGTTCTACGCCCCAAAAAAAAAAAAAAAAAAAAAAAAATAGGGATGTCGCCTGGTTTTGTCCAAAAATCAAAACAACGTTTGGGAGTTAAGTCGTTTAAAGTAAAAACAGTTCCAAATCGCAACGACAAACAGAACTTGGCAGCAAAATCACGGGCTCGACGTTTGTACTCCGAATATTTGACGAAGTTTTCATGCGTTGTTATGGACGATGAAACTTATGTCCTGGAGGATTTCAAGCAGCTTCCAGGGCTGGCTTTTTATTCTGCTATGGCCAGAAATGCTACAGTTGAGCATTTCAGAATGAAGAAGGCATTGAAATTTCCCATAAAATACCTTGTGTGGCAAGCAATTTGCACGTGTGGCAAAAAGAGTAAATCTTTCGTCACTACAGGCACAATCAACAAGGAGATCTATCAGAAAGAGTGTCTGCAGAAGCGATTGCTACCCTTCATCAAAAGTCACAAAGATAAACCTTTGTTCTGGCCCGATTTGGCATCATGCCACTATGCTAAAACTGTGATGGAGTGGTACCAAGCAAATCAAGTGAACATTGTACCAAAAACCTCAAACCCGCCAAATTGCCCAGAGCTACGACCAATCGAGAGATATTGGGCTCTGATGAAGCGGAAGCTTTCTGGAAAGAAGCAAGGAATCGAAGACATCAAACACTTTCAGCAAATTTGGACAAAGGCGGCTTCTACGATTTCTGAAGAGTCTGTACAAACCCTAATGGACGCAGTTGAGCGCAAAGTTCGAAAATTTTATGCAAATACCGAATAACTATGTTTTGTCTTCACGAATTGTTAAAACAAATCCCATGAATCTGAAATAAACAATTACGACGGAAAGATTATGCGAAATTTATGTTTTATTCATGTTTGGAGGTGCTAAATAGCTATCACATCATATCACATCACGTAAAGAACTTGGTTCAAATGCGATGCAGGCAAAGCTATTTTTCAACTAGTCAACGGGCACCAAACAGTGGTTAAATGAACAATACAGATTTTTTTTACAGATTTTCAACGGCCGGATACAGATAAAAAAGATTTTTGGTTGCTAAAATACAGATTGACCATGAAAAAAATGTGGCAACACTGATCGGTAGGTCATTTCACTTGGAAACACTCACGACTGAACGCTGAGTGCCGGATGCGTTAACGCTCTGAGCTAAGAGAGCAATAGAATTACAAAGGACAACTCTAGGGTTTTTATTCATTAGGGCGAATCTACAATTGAGAGACTCTCTCTTGCCTCGTTCTCTTTCATTAATTACAGCACCATAATAAAACTATGGATTGATTTTTTTTACACAGATCGCGATATAAGAGTGCTGGCTAGTATATTGGACAAACAGCCTCACGAAAAATGTGATAATGATTTAGCTATTGGTGAAAGAGAAAGTAAACAGAGATAGTCTCTCAATTGTAGATTCGCCCTAATGAACAAAAAAAAAACCTAGAAGTATACTCTCTGCTCTTTTTGTCGTTCTAGAAAAACTTGTATCGTGCAGCTATTTATTGTTTTTTCTTGCTAAACACGTCGTAGAGGCAGCGATACAGGAACTTTTTATCAGTGCAAACCTCAACACGATACGAGCTACAAATGAAAGCAAACACATCAACGTTCATTACACAACAAGCAGACACAATTTTAATACCCGGACCAGGTTTAAACTGGATAAAAAAGAAAAAGATATGCGAATGAAGATTCCTCGTTGGAAAAAAAAGCTCAGCCTTCTGAAAATCAACAAAAATAAAAAATAAACCCGTGGTTTTCCATCATGTAGCCACATTTTTCCCGAAATTTCAAGAACCAAACCTGCTGCTGCAAATTCCAAAGTTCAGAAGAATGAATATGACAATTCTGGATCTGAGAGGCAGGCAGCTCATTTGTTTTTCATTTCCCAAGTCAAGTACGAAAATGTCATCCAGATGATACTGCACCAATGCTAATTTTTAACTAGCAATGAAGCATTTATTGAGATAATGCAATACTGCATCATTGAATGCGTATTTAATGTTAAAATGTTTTAGATGTATAGTAATGCATCATCACATTTTTAATGTAAACGTAATGCTACATAGCATGGGAGTTGTTGAAAAAATACAATACCATGGGAGTTGTTGAAAGACACAATAGTTTATATCTGTAATTTTATGTTCCACATAATGTACTCAAACGTAAAATCATAGATGTTAGCTAACCTAATATAGCATGTCATAAAAAAAATTATGCCTGTTTCCAATATATATACAATCTGTTCCATTTTTTCAGTGTTTTTTTCCTTTAAAATTACGAGATCATTCGTTTAGACTAAGCTGAACACACCCATTCACCAAGTAGATGCGCAGTAGTTTAAACTTGACAGTCTTCGGCAAGCGTCGATTTTGCTCGAGCGGCTGGTAAATTGCGGTAAATAATCATAAAAATGATGAAAATTTGCAAAATATGTGGCATTAAATGCGAAAACAATAAATGTTTGATGAAGCATATGCGAGTGCATAAAAATTTGCCTGTTTTCGAGTGTCCAGAAATAAAATGTGGCGTGATATTCAAATCGTTGACGGCGTTGAGAAAACACTTTAACCAGCGCCATATTGAAAAATTCTGTTTCCGTGTGTTGTGTCCCGAATATGGCTGTAGCGCCGATTCCTCTAATTTTAAGCTTATATCAAAACATGTGCAACGGCACATAGAAGCAGGTGTACCAGTATTTTGTCCTTTAAAGTGTCGAACACGGAAACCATTTTCAACAGTGAACAGCTTGCGGTTACACAACCTTTATTGTCATCGTGCAAAACGGGACGTGTTGATAAGTGTTGAGAACTCAGATGTGATTGAAGAAGAATTTAATTTACACGATGATCAAGAAGAAAAGATGTGCTTCCAAGGAAATTCACCACCTGATGAAGGCTATGCTTCTATAGAAGCGCTGTTTGGCAGCCTTTTCATTAAGCTCATCTCCCAAAAGCACATTCCGGATGCAGCAGTACAGGAGATAGTTCTGACATTGCAAGAAGTAACAATTGCACAGAAAAAGTGTTTAGAAATAAGTTTTAGGCAAGTTGCCCAAGAGTTGAATTTGACCTCCGAACAAGAAGCTAACATAATGCGCACAATTGCAAATATCTTAGATCGACTATTCGGTTCCCAAGGAAAATTTCGTTCAGCTCACATGCGTAAAAAGTTTTTCCGCGAGAATTTTTCATACGTTTCCCCAGTGCAAATATCACTACAAAAAAATAACGACCATAGAGAATGTTTTTATTATTATGTCCCGATTTTAGAAACATTTACGGCTCTGTTGAACGATGCAAGTGTTTATAGGGCCGTTTTCCGCAAAAAATCTGAAAAGTCCGGATTTTTGTCAGGTTATCGAGATGGGCTGAAGTTTAAGAACAGTGGTTTCTTTAGTGACAAAACTCTCAATATTTTCTTATACCAAGACGCAGCAGAACTTGTTGTTAATTCTATTGGAATCGCTACTTGCCGTAATAAGGTAGTGTGTGTTTATGCTGCCATAGGAAATTTGGATCCTCATCTACGATGTTTAACTGAAAATGTTCAGTTGGTTTTGATCTGCAAAACGAAAGACTTCGCTCATTGTGGATCAACTGCTGTATTTAGGCGACTTGTTGAAGATCTCAAGGTTCTAGAAGAAGAAGGAATAGTAATCCACGGTGGTGGAATAGAGGAGCGAATATACGGTTCTATTTTCACCACTATGAATGACAATCTCGGTGCACACCAACTAGCGGGATTAACTGAGAACCTCTCTAAAAGTTCGTTTTTTTAGATTACCAAACTTTCCAAAAATATTTCACAACAATCACTTAAAGAAGAACCTCAAAATCGGCCTTTAATGATATTGCAGTGATTACTGATGATCCGGCGAAAATTCCGTATAGGGGGGTCAAAACACAATGAATTTTCAATGAACTGAAACATTTCAATGTGTTAGAATTTGGTGCTCCTCCCTGTATTGCTCATGATCTTTTCGAAGGCTGGGTCGACGCAGATTTATTTCTTATACTGCGAAAAATCTTTAAAGAAAAATTAGTTTCTATCAACATCTCTCACCAACTAAAACTCAACACTAAAATAACAATTGATTTTACTAGAAAAGCTAGGAACATTAAAGCTAAGGCTTGTGACATATGGCACCTCGTACAAATCCTACCATTTATTTTCATAAGCAAACCCTTCGAATGATGATTAAGCAAATTACTGATATCGTGACGTCACTAATAGTTAGCTTCGAACAAATCGAACTTTTAACTTCCCTTATCACTGAATATTTGGAACTGAGAACCTTACTAATTGACATTCCTTTAAGACCTAAGCATCATTTTATGCTACATTATCCTCGTTCAATTACTTGATTGGGTCCAGTTTCAGATTGAATGTTCGTTTATTATATTCATTATTTTATGTATTTGCCTGAAGCATCAAAATTTTTTGAGTTCGTACAGAAATATTTTTTGAAATTTTTTATTGTCACCGGTTCAAAATCGAATGCTACGCGTAAGAACCAGCAGCAGCGCGTTGTTACAAGAGTAATTGAATCCATTTCAAATCACTCCACATGAGTATGAATACATAATTTAATACTGTTACAGAATGGTTGAAATACGTAGAGAATGGTTTGTTTGAGCTCATTCTGATTATTTCCATAATGTAGTTTATAGGATCATAACTGACACAACGTTATATTGATGATTTTTGAGAAAATAAATGATCGAATGCGTATAAAATCTGTTGAATTATTTTTTGCTTGAAAAATCTTGAAGATAATCATAAATATGCTACATTACTTAAAAATATTGTATTGCATGGTTTCCATCGAGCTGATTGTCGTTGAAACGCCAAATTACAGGTTGAAAAAGTATGTTGTTCCAGTTGAATACTGAATACGAATACAGCACACTACTAACTACATTAGGTTGAACGTACACAGTGTGAGTAAAATCGATTTTCGCAAGTATGTTCCAGTTTTCATATATATCAATTGATGTATTACTTTTCACCTTTCTACCTGAATGCATATTTTACGTGCATGCGCTTTTTACATGCTTACATTACGTCATCTTGGAATATTACATTAGCTATAAATAAGACGTTGTAAATTTCCAACCATATATTATTGGTGTCGCTCCTTTTATGTGCACGCTTTTAGTCATAATTTTACATATTTTTTTCCGAAGTGTGAAAACAAACATTTTGAGAAATTTCTCAGTATATGATTCAAAATTACAAACAACACACTGTAATTTTGCTCTTTCATTGAGGCAAAGGGGCAATCTGACAAACATTAAACATACATAATAAAACATTGAAACAAACATTGAGCATGAGCATGAGCATGAGCATGCTTGACCGCCCACGGATGCTACTCCGGTATTGCCAGATCAGCTGTATTTACACAAAGAACCAACAGATGATGTTTGGGACTAACATACATCCTCAATGTGTAAAAACTGGTGACCCATTATGAAGCAATGCCGGCGCCGGCCGTGCCCGAATGCTGGTCAAAGGAACGTGTTGACGTGATACTCGCTTTGAAGGAAGCCGAGAAATCCTCTGCACTTCCACGAGAAATCACTGGGATGTTGGATAGTTGGGAAAAGGTCAGCAGCAGGGTTCGTTTTGGTTAACGATACGCTGAAAGTATGTAGCTAGCATTATCCGCCAAAAGCATGGGACCGCTCCTTCAAGCAACAGAACATCGAACGCCAGTTGCACCGCACGCCGAATAGTCCGGCATGGCCTAATCACCGTAAACTCGTAAATAATGGTGATCGCTTTCTTCTGCCTGTGTAGGTAATAGTAAGGCATCAGCAGCGGCATGCCCTCTGTGGATATCCTGCAAATAGAGATAAGACAAGTTGGGCCGCCCCTCCGATTGGTGGCCCATCATAGCATTAGTAACTCATTGCAACAAACATTGAAACTTAAAAAAAAAAAACAAAAATCAAAACTTAGAGGGGGCAGGCCCCTTTACCCCCTGGCTACGCCAACGGTCCTGCTGTTCACTGTCCAAATTAACTTTACTCTCACACTCACTTCTGTTTTCTCTAGCTAAATTCGTCGATCGTTTAGCTTGATGGTTTCCTGATAAATGATTCGCACAAAGTTTGGTCTATGCGAATCATGGGGTCACTGTCCTTAGCATACGGCCAGTGACCCAGGCCATTCGCAATACACCGTGTTCCTTATCACGCCGTTCATAATGGCCTTCTCTTTCGTCACCCGTTTTTGTAGACTTCGGTGGGTTGGGTGGCTGCATTCTATGTTCACTATTCCACTTCGATCTACCAGGTAGTTTTGATAGACGGAGGAATCGGAAACCATATACGACCACTTCTTGCACGTTTATTCTCAAATACACGATATTAAACACGATAATCTGAAAAACACTCAATATTGAAACGCGAATATTTACTATCCAAACCAAAGCCGGAGGATTCTTTCAAAAAACCTACACACTTAGACAATTTTACAGTATTCGGTAATGTTTTACCCAACCCGGGAACAACTTGACACTTCTAGTACATTGTCACTGAAACTCAAAAATTTGGTCCGGTGGTACTGTCAAATGTGTCAAACCGCAAACAAATCTAGTGTATCTTCTAAAAAAGTCGGAATGTGGATATGACATGCGATATTGTTTGCGATAAAAAATGTAAGTGCAAAGTGTGTTACATTTTATGCTTGCAATGAACACGGAACTAGTGGAAACATGTAAGTGTGTCGTGCATAAATTACATCACGCACTGAAGGCAGGGAGAGATATTGAATATTACAATCGGTACAAAATTGTGAGTTGCTTCATATAAAATGTGTTTCAATGGGGGGAAGAGGGAGCCGGTTAGCGTTTCCTAAGGAGAGCGCAAGAGTCTTATGGGATCGTTCAAACATGAAGTCCAGTATTTTTGAATACTTGTTTGTTAGCCGTTTTAATATTGCAGAAGTAACGGTGATCGTAGTAGTGGATGAGTAGCGGAATATCACAGCGATTTTCGTCATCACCTGTATTGTAATCGTATCCAATGGTCAATGAAGCATTTTTACTTCATCGAAGTTTCTGCAATTAGCATATGCCGATGAAGTGACATCATTATTCACAATCAACCTTTTGTATGCTGCTCTAAACTGCACAGGGGTTGGATTGTTGTTGTTGCCCCCTTTTGCCCTTATAGCAGCAAAAAATGCAAAAAAAGTAAAAATAAAACCCTACAAACGAATCTTGCATCCAGAAATAACTTAATATATGACGAAAATATACATATGTAAAAAAAAAAAAGAAGAAATAGACAGGCAAATAAATTTGTTCGTACAGGTTGGCGACACTTCGACAGAGAGTTCAAAGGTGCGGCTACTGAATTACGAAAGAAGGTGGCGAGCTTTGTGGAACTTCATGTTGAAGATTTTCAAACTGCGATCCTGGCAGAAATGGAACCGATCGGTCCTGAATTGAATGGAGATGTAAGGAAAAAAATTTTTAATTAATGACTTCCCTAACCAAATTCAGTGGAAGAAAAGATCGAGAATTATGTTCAGGAGCTGGCAAACGATGGAACATGGGCAGGAACTGAATCAATTATTGCGCTGACCAATATTTTGAAATGTAACATCAAGATTCATAATCCGCTGTATACATCAGTATTATTCAACGCTGAGAATCCAGAGAAAGACCAGGCAATTGAGCTGTATTACAACGGATACAATCATTACGACAGCATGCTTCGAGAGCAACAGTGGAATGATGATGGACTTGAACAGAGACTACAAAGTGGAATGGACATGGAATTTGGAAATGACGAGGTCAAAACAGCGAAGAGGTACTCATCAGATTTGTTTTGTTTTCTTCCTTTTTCTTTTATTTTCTTTCTAAAACCGCAATGCATTTCTCTTGATTATATTTGAAATATTAAGAACAATAAAACTAATGATAAAGCCCTTAAGCACTTGCAATACAGATACAATAAGATTCGTGTTAGGAACTCAATGAATTATACTTGTATTGTAACCTATTATGGTCCTATGGTTATTTTTTGTTCGGGTATAGGATGATCTCGGAATCTATGGTAAATACAGAGGAGACAAATAAAGAGGGACCTTACACACCAACAAATACTGGAATCGACACTGATATCGAAAAAGCGGACAAGGCAGCAGAGAAGGTTATAACACTCCAGAACGTAGGTGTGGAGGAGGCAACTACTTACAGTCGACAATCAATGGTGTTTGATGAGGTAGAGCCGAACCGGAATGCCTGGGAACTGGAAATAACGATAATTGAGAAATCGAGTGGATGCTGTTGGAGTGCAGCTGGTCAATTCCGAATAAGAATCAGAAAAATGATAACTGGAAGGAATAGTTACCTATGGGCGGTTAGCCACCAAATAAGTAAAATCTCGCCTGATTCGGAGGCGTTTAAGGAATTGCCAACAGCGTTGTGGATTGACATAAGCAGATACCTGAATTTACAACCAAACGATGGAATAGTTGCACCTGGGCAAGCTGTATGGAAAGCGATAGCGGAAATGTTGGAAATATTGATATACATCAATGATGGAGAGGTCAAGACAGTGAAACCATCGAGCTGTAATGCTCCATTGACAACCATAAGATTATTCGAGTCAAAGATGCAAGGAGAGCTGCAAGTGGATAGCGTAGAAAATGTTTGCAAAAAAAGGAAGTCATCTAAGAAAAAGGATTTGTCAAAACTTAATAGCATGGAAAAGCAAAATACAATCGTTAAGTTAGCCTCTCTAAACGTTCGTGGTTGTTGCCAGAAGGCAAAAAGAGAAGAAATAGATGCAGAATTGTCGTATGAAAATATTGAAATAGCAGTGCTACAAGAAGTGAACATCACCGGACAGAGTGTAGTAACCAGTAACTACGAATGGATTATATCAGATAGAAGTAAGTCGAACCAAACACGCGGACTAGCTATTCTTAGGAGAAAACTTTCAAATTGGATAGTACGCGATGTTAGGAATCCAGACAAAAACATCATGTCAGCTCAGATATCCAAAGAAGGAGGAAAAGAAAGTTGGCTACTGGTAAACATACATGCACCAAATGACAGAACGAATTCCTTTTACGCAAGCTTAGGAACTTATGTGAACGGAAATCCCAAGAAAACCGAAGTGATAGTCATAGGAGACTTCAATTTTCAAATCGGTAAAAATGATATAGAGGAGGAGCGTGATAGACTAGGACAGTACATTGGGCATGACGTAGCGAATGAGAATGGAGATTATCTGAAGATGTTTTTGAGAATCCACAATATGGACGTTGTATCTATGCGATTTAACGATTCACTAGAAACTACATGGAGTAACGGGAGCCGTACTTCCCAAATTGACCATGTTTTATTATCAGCGGATACTAAATTGAATGTGCTAAATGTGGATGCAAAATGGACTACACTGCAAACGGACCACAAACGAATACTAGTAGAGTTAGGAGAAAAGAGGATTAACGCAGAACAATACAAAAAATCGAAAGTAAAGTACTTACCAGCGAATGCGCTTCAGCATAAAGAAGCTGTGAAGTTATACCAAGAAAAACTTCAGAAATGGGAGCCAACAGCAGCCGAAGCAATAGAAGTCAGTGATGCGTACGATGGACTAGCTATGAAATTGAACCAATGTGCTACAGAAACCTTAAAAACCGACAATAATCCGTTATCCCCAAATCGTAAAAGAGCGTTAAGAACACTATATACAGCGCGAAAAAAGTTAAGATTAGCCAAAGATAGAGGGATAGATGTAGGATGGTACCGTGAAAATGTCAACATTAATCGACAAGAATATCAATCGAAAGTGAATGAGCATAATGAGAAGGAAGTATTTGAATTCTACAATAACCTGAAGGATTTCGAAGTTGGAGAAAGAATAAAACGATCAAACAATTTTCTACGGAGATATGTGAGAAGAAAGGTAGCTGCTAGACCTATAATTCCAATGAAGAATTGGATTCAAGAACTGAAAACAACAGAAGGCGAACCTATGGACATTGAGGAGGACAGCGAAGTACTAACGGAAGCACCTACAAAAGAGGAAATTTATGCAATAATTCGTAGTCTAGCCAATGGTAAAGCAGCCGGAGGAGACAAAGTTAGGAATGAGTTTATAAAATATGCAGATGAAAGTACATGTAACGAACTATACAATATAATAAGAGAGGTATGGTTAAAGAATAAGATACCGGAACAATGGAGAGATTCAGTTCAGATTCCTATTCCAAAAAAGAGAGGAGCGAAACATACTAATGATTATAGGAGGATTTCACTTACAAATTTAGGATATAGAATCTACACAAAATGGCTTTTAGGTAGATTAAGAGAATATGCTGGAGACCCTGATCTGCATCAAGCTGCATTTACGTCAAATAGATCAACAGATGATCACATGTTTTGTGTTAGGAGATACATGGAAGCGTATTGGAATAGGGGAACAACATTAATGATAGCATCATTAGATATTAAAAAAGCTTTTGATTACGTGGACATAAAATCGATCAGAAATATTTTAGTTGAATTGGAAGTTCCAAAACATATAGTGAATAGAGTTTGCCAGGCAATAAATGCAGAGAAAGCGAGCATATTGTGGGAAGGAATAACCACAGAAAAAATTAACAAAAACAAAGGTATAAAACAAGGGTGTCCTTTGTCACCATATTTATTTACATTAATAATTCAAAAAGTTTTAAAAGAAGTTAAGAAAAGAATGAGTAAGCTGAATCTATTAGAAATGAATAACAGTAATCTTCCTATAGTGTTAGTATTTGCTGATGATATTTTGATTATTGCTTCCAACCTTAAAGATATTGAAACATTTATAAAAATATTAAAAGAAGAGCTAAAAAAAGTGGGTTTAGAAGTTAACGCAGAAAAAAGTAAAATTTTAATTAGAGAGCCGATGTCTGATAGGAAAATTCCAGAAAATATTATAATAGATGGAGAGCAATATGAAGTAGTTAAAATTTTAAGGTATTTAGGGACCTATCTTTCAGAGACTTTGGACAGACCACAAATTACTAGGAAAAGATGCAAGCAGGCAGTAGGAAGCTCAAAAATAATTATAGAATACTTAAGAAGATACAAACCCTCTTGGCATTTAACCAAATTAATATATAAAACTGTCATTTCACCAGCGATCACCTATGGGTAAGGATTAAATTATCTAAATTATTGGACGGTAAGACAGCGATAAAAAAAGTAAGAGTAATGCGAATAAGTTATTGGGGACATATACAAAGAAGAGTTGAAGGCCATCCCCTTAAAATGGCAGAAAAGTTAAAATTTAAGAAGAGGAAAAGAGGAAGACCAGTGAAGACTTGGGATGAATCATTAAAAGAAGATAAAGGGAAATTGTCAGAGATGCAGGAAGAGGAGTGGAATAAGTTAACGAAAGATAAGGTAAAATTAAAACAAAAAGCAGAGGAGATTTATAAAATGGAAGCAAGTGAAGAGGAATCTGAGTCAGAGTTAGAAGAGTAGGCATGTGTAAAGGTAATGTAAGGTAATGTGTAAGGTATAAAAAAAAAAAAAAAAAAAAAAAAAAAAAAAAAAAAAAAAACTAACATAACACAAAAAAAAGGAAAAATAAAGTAAGTAAAATTCAAGCCAAAAATAAAAAATAATAAAAAAAAATATATATATTTATTGTGAATCACTAAATACGCGTCAATCAAGCATTGCACATACGCTTGATTGAAAGTTTCGGTATGTCACTACTGGAGCGGGGCTTATTGTGTACGATGATAGCTTCGGAATGCTTGCGTTCTTGAAATGGGCTATTGGAGTCGCGGTAGAGCTGTCACCTTCTAATCCCCGGATTTAAGCTTTTTGCAACTGTAAACAGCAAATATGAAACAGTTGCAGGAAGATTCTATCCATAATACCGCTGCCAGACAGTGGGAATTAGATTGTAAACACACACACACACACACACACACACACACACACACACACACACACACACACACACACACACACACACACACACACACACACACACAACGAATCTTGCATCCAGAAACAAGCAACTACTCGATCAAATTTATACGAGTACAGTGACAATTCATCAGACGTGTCAAGAATTTGTTCTAATATTACGTAACCCAATTTTCGGCAATTTTCAGCTCCCTCTCTCCCTCACGTTACAAGATAGTCAATAAACATATGAATTTTGACATCCGCTTCATCCCAACTTAAATGTAAATCTTTTTCATGAAGTACCTCAGTAAAAAAAGCAAAAAAAAACATTATTTAAACTATTTCTATAGCTAATCAATAACAATCAATTATTCTCAGATTCATTGGATACAATTCACCGCGCGACTGTCGTAGTTTTCACAAAATGCAACGTGGTGTAACACTTTCGAAACAAACAACCGTGGTTGAGGAAACGCCATGGTCATACCTTTGCCCAGAGGAAAGCCGCGTGAATTTATTTTTTCAATATATAAATTACTTATGACTGAAGTTATACCGTGAATATAAAAATATACTCTTTTGATATGGTACGCTTGCTTGTTGTTTGCAACCACTCATGACGCAACAAAAATATGCTGCTCCGAATAGAAAAATCGGTGCATCTGCCAGGGACGACCCCAATGTTTACGTTGCGGGGCGACATCTACGATTTGCAAGTGGTTACACGAAACTAAGTTAATCTGTCATGTTGTGGGGGTGGTTAAAAAAAAACCAACAAAACCAAATTACCCAACAAAAAATATTTTTATGGAAAAAAAAAAACCAAAAATCAAACAAACCCAACGCTGTTGAAATTTCGGTAAAAAGTTACCGAATACTGTAAAATGTTCCAAGTGTGTAATAATGAATTTTACCATGGATTGTTACGAACAGTCTAATAAAGGTTATTATTTGGATGCAAGAACTGACGTTACTTTTCATGACCTCTAATGAGTAGTTTATTGTGCATGTACTTACATATAACAATGGTTGACATTATTTTCCTACATAATCACTAAACGCTAAACATGAAATAAATAACTAGACACAACGTACAATATCACCCTCAGCAGCAATATTTCTAAAGATCCCTAATTCCCACGGTTATCACTGGTTGCGAAACACGTCTCTTCAACCGCAGAAAATGAACATTCGCCGTTTGCTGCGCTTCTTATCGGGCAGAATACATGCTCCGTCAGGAGACCAGTTAGAACCTTGCTTCTGGAACTTGGCCCGCTCGCACTGAAAGAAGAAATAAAATGATAGAAATGCTTCGCTTCCTCCTACAACCAATCATCCAAACGACACAGATTTCACTTATCTCGAGCGTGAAACCGCTTATCGGCATACGTGCGATTGATAGGTCAGAACTGATTAAATCATAAAAAAGCGGTGAACAAACGATTAATATCCCACTCACATAATTCAACTCTCCAATCTTGAACTTTTTCAGCAACTCCATTGCCGCTCCAGAATGTCCGAAATCATCGAAATCCTTCGTCCCGTCTCGGCCGGCAAAATCAGTGACTAGCTCAGGTCCACCGGGATGCTCGTCCAGATAATCCGTCACATCGTACACCATATCGCGAATGATGATCCACGTGGGATTACCATTCTTACCGTCTCGCAGCGCCACTTCTTCGCGGGTATATTCCTTTGTAGCAGTCATGGTGGATTCGTCGGCTGTGGTCAGCTGCAGATACTCGAATTGAATATAATACCTTCTTATGGGTAGCAATTGTTTATATATCAAGTAAATCCCACTCTCAGTCGAACTGTCGGCCATAAAAATTGAAAGATGGCTCGCAACGCCTGTCACTACCATTTAAGGTGATAAGGGATTGAAGCCTTTCTTGAAAGTTAAATTCATCAACTCGTCTTGAGTTTGATACCTACTGATACCTGAATAGTCAATGCATGCATCAATCGTTAAAGTGGTCGAATCCGTATCACCTTAACGCTGATGAGTTGCTAGACGAGTACGTGCAGTTGATGAGGAAAGGAATCGCACTGCATCGAGTGAAGTGATTTCCGCAATCTATTGAAGATTATCTATATGGCACAAACAGGCAAGCGACTACCTAAAAAAATCGTTCTGTTCATGTCATCACAAACTCTAAATTTGATGCTCGATCTCCAAAAATGTGATGGAAATAGGAGCCTACGGAGCCCACGCAGAACTGTAACAATTGGCTGTTGAAAATTTAAAACAGGCAATTCAAGTTTGTTTCACATGCACTGATCTACAGTCAGCGAAATAATTAGAAAAAATCCAACAGAACAATGCTTCTCAGCTTCAGTAATTGCAAGGGCTTGGACAAATTTGCAGCACTTTTTCGTTTGACAGAACTAGATCAATAACATTTATTCATCAATACAGTATCGAACAGGGTAGGGGCCGGCGTCGGTGGTGTAGTGGTAAGCGTGACTGCTACTTGACTTGGCACCCCAGTGGGTCTGGGTTCAATCCCAGTCGACGTCGGTGGTTTTTCTCAGGCGAAAAAATCTGGTCACGTCTTCCTTCGGAAGGGAAGTAAAGCCGTTGGTCCCGGCTCATATTCATAAGTCGTTAGGTAGGGTCCAGGTGGTGGAGTCGTCTTCCTGGCTTCGGTGATTGTCACCATGTGAGGAAATAGGCCGACGTAAAATAAAGAAAAAAAAAAAAAGTATCGAACAGAGTAGGCGTTACTCTTACACGATTGACTACACAGCAAAAATTCTTGTAGTAAAAACTACCATTTTACCCGACTATGTCTATCTTTAAAACTACCATGAAATTTCAGTCAAATTTACTACGTTAATGGCAAAACCTTCAACATTTGTGGTATATTTGACAGACTTCATTTATCTTCAACTCAATCTTCTCTGCTTCACGCTTTAGTCTGGAGTACTGCTCTGCCACCGCCTCAAATGTTCTGCCGACAATATCCACGTCATCGGAAAAGCAGATAAATTGACCGGATCTGTTGAAAATCGGGCCACGCATGTTAAACGCCGCTCGTCGCATAACACCTTCAAGAGCAATGTTGAACAGGAGGCAAGAGAGACCATCACCTTGACGAAGCCTCCTGCGGGATTTGAATGAACCCGATAATCCACCCGATATCCTCACACAGCACTGGGTTCCATCCATCGTAGCCTTGATAAGTCGGGTCAGCTTCCCCGGAAAGCTGTTCTCGTCCATGATCTTCCATAGCTCATATCGGTTATGCGGCTTTGAAGTCGATGAATAGATGATGCGTTGGGACTCTATATTCACGGCACTTTTGGAGGATCTGCCGCAAAGTGAAGATTTGGTCCGTTGTAGACCGTCGCTGGAAGATGATTTGGGATAATACTTTATAGGCGGCATTGTGGACAGTGATCGCACGATAGTTTTCACAGTCCAGCTTGTCGCCTTTCTTATAGATTGGGCAGATAACCCCATCCTTCCACTCCTCCGGTAGCTGTTCGGTATCCCAAATCCTGACTATCAGTCGATGCAGGCGATTTGCCAACTTGTCCGGGCCCATCATGATAAGTTCTGCTCCGATTCCATCCCTTCCAACCGATTTGTTGTTCTTCAGCTGCTTGATGGCATCCTTAACTTCACCTATCGTCGGGGGTGACACATCTCCGTCACTTACTGCACTTACTGCGGCACGAAGCCTCTGCGGGATGCGTTGAGTTTCTGGTAGAAATTTCGCGTTTCATGTGAGCGGTGCAGCTGTTCTAGTTCCTCACACTCCTCCTCCTCCTGGTGGCGCTTTTTCTTCTGGAAGAGTTAGGTCTGCTGTCGCCGCTTCTCAATGAGGTACTTTTTGCAAAATTGAACAAAAATATCGAGTTTATTTCGTGCAAAAAATTGCTAATAATGTCACCTGTTGTAGCGCACAATTTCACGTTTTAGCTAAAATAGTGCCGAAGACAATACCGAATTCAGATGAAATAGAAAGGGAGTTGGAGAAGATTTGCGGACTGCCTGATGATCGCGATGTTTCCGAAGAAGATCTGGAGGCAGACGCGGATGTAAATCTGCTTGTCCTCCTTGCGAGTAGTGACGATTCGGTCGATGATAGTGACGTTGCCAGTGGACGTCAAACGCCGTTATCGTATAGAGAATTCCAGTCGTGCTCATCGGATCTATCAGATGAACTGCCTAGATCATCATATATATCCGAGGATGACCTGGAAGCGGATTCGGAAGTACCAAGCATGAGTGCACTGCGACATCTCTTCGAGGATAGTGCTGCTGCTGCTGCTGCTCAGGATGCTGTTGATGTTGCTCATGCTGCTGCTGGTGATGCTGGTGAACTGTTTTCTGACAGAGAACCACTGCCGTCCGCATCGGGTCTGCAATATCGTGTTGGTAAGCATTATATTTCGTCTGAAACCAGCGGGGGAAGTGATGAAATACAGTCAGCCGAATCACCTGGATCATATAAATCGGACGACGATGAATCGGACACTGATCAATCTGCCGTGGATGCATTCCAATCAGATGACGATGAAATGGGTTGAAGAAAACAGGATTGGACACAAGAACCCAATGTAAACAGGTTTGATGAAACTTGTCGGCAAGCGTTGCATTTTTTTCCAGGCAAAACTAGAGCAACGGTTTATTTTGAACGATTTTTCAACAACGATGTCATACAACTGATTGTTACACAAACGAATATCTACGCAGATGCAGCCTTCAAAGTGTTCAGAAAATTATGACAAGCTGTATAAAGTTCGTCCGAACCTTTTTCTTCTGAATGCTGCATGTCAAGCGGAAGCCAAGTCAACATCATCGCAATCGGTTGATGAATCGATGATTCTCTTCAAAAGACGATCTACGCTTAAACAGTATATGCCACAAAAACCGATCAAGAGAGGCTACAAGGTGTGGACAAGAGCGGACAGCAAGACGGGATACGTTTTCTCATTGAGCAAGGATTTCATGGTCATGTAACCTTTGACAGACGTATGCCATAATGCAGTACTTGTTTGATCACGGAATCTACGCAACATCCACAGTAAACGTCAACAGATCAGATTTACCTTATGTACTCAAAACGTACAAAAGTAAGTCAGCACCGAAAAAGCGAAAGCAGTTAGAGCGAGACGACTACAAGTGGCGCATCAAAGAAAACGTTGCCTTTATCATGTGGCAAGATGTGAAACTTGTCACAATGCTAACTACAGCGTTTCATCCAGATAAAGATAAAACGGTATGGGAAAGAAAGCAGATGGATGGATCTAAAAAAACATCGAATGTCCAAAGGCAGTGCTGGAATATACTAAACGCCGCTTTGCGTGATACCATGCTTTGATCCCCCCCCCCCCCCCCCTTATAAAACCCCCCACAATAAAAAAAAAAGGTTTTTTTTTTTTTTTTTTTAACTTTTCTCTAAAACCCCTTTCCCCCAAACCTTCCCCCACCCATACCCCCCCCCTTTTTCCCGCCCCCCTTTTCCCCTACGCTATAAATTTTCACCGTTATCATCCTTTCAGTTATGTTCATTAGCCCTTCAGAAATCTGATTTTATTGCAAATGATGACGTCTCGATGCGATGTTCCATCCAGAGTTGTGCGTGTGAGACGGTGATCAGCTTTGTCGTTTCGTTCTAGCAACTGCGCACTCAGAAAAAATTTAAACTAAATAGTTTAAAGCTCACACTAAATCGATATTCGCCTCGTTGACGCATAGCTCCGTATAAACGGCAACTATACTCGCTTAATATAAACTTGAAATAAAAGGGGCGTAGTATAATGTTGAAATATATGTGCATAGTATAACGTAGATTTATTTCAAACAATGAATCATATGATTTCCCGCCCCGGATTTGTTTTTATTTTGTCAACTAATAACCTGCAAAATAATGGCACCAAAAAAAGGTAAATCTGTCGGTGTGGATAAGAATCGATTGACTTGATAGCCTGAATGGTTTGAGCAGATTTTTCGAGTTGGGCCTATAGTGAGTTTCAACCACATGCAGACATGGAGTATCTCAAATTATACTGATTTAAATAACCGATGCTCTTTTTGAAAGTGGTAATATTTCATTTAATATAACCTACTACCAAGTAGAAAGAGAGATTCAATTTACTGCCGTCGATTAGTTCGACCATCGAAAGTTGTTGTTTGGTGAATTTAGAGCTCTGATTTAAAACCGGCTAAATGGAGGGTAAAACTCGCTACATATACACCTCGAAAGCGCATTTGTTTTGGAAAAAAAAATATCACACTGAACACAACTAGCACTTTTTTTTCGGGAATCGAAGAAATGTTGACATCATGAGATGACAACACAAAATCGCGCCAAAGGAGGGACAATACCCAAGTAACAACAAGCATTATATTATTGCTCTTATTCAACACAAAATCAACATCATTAATGCGGGACCGCATCAATTCAACAGTTGTCAAGTTATGAAGCGTTAGATTAGCTTTAAGAATTTAATGATGCATTACCAATGCAATGATGCATTACCAATGCAATAATGCTGCTTTAGCAATGTCTTATGGCATTACAAAAGATCTAGCATTAGTTCTATCTTAGTGGGGCCCTTTTCAGCTTTAATCCAATTTCAATGATGCACTAGACGTAATGCATATGCCCTATATATGCAAGCTATTATAGCCTCGTGGTTACTTGGGTAATGCTCTATAGAATTCGCTCACACAACTTAGACTAAGTATAAACTTTATGAAACGTTAGTATAGTTTTTATCCATGCGACCCCGTGAATGATAAAAATGATCACTTTTTAAGCTATCGACGGTTAGAAAAATTTCAGAGTGTATAAATGACGTTTCGTCGGACCGGGTTGCCTTTTACCTAATTTGCAATTAAAACAAGGTGAATAGATCAGCGGTACAGCACTCCTCATTCTGATCCAAAATTAGAAGATCTAAATTATTGAAGCCCATCAATTTCAGATCAAAATATTGCATCAGGATTGTAGATGCCCTTAGTGGTAAAACCCTTCCTAAAGGTAGTCACATATATTCGGAATTCATTCACTACACAGTGCTAGTGTGCATATTACCTTCTAGTATATTATTGCTATATCTCGACAGCCATACTAGTTAGGACGTTAGTGGCCAAGCCCTCCCTGATGGTGGTGGTAGGTTCGGAATTCTGTCACTACAAGGCACTAGTGTACAGGTGAGCTTCCAGTTTATGTGTCGAGAACCTCACCAGTTTGAACATGGCTTTTGTCACCAGACTTATCCTAGTGACCAAACCTTGCCAGATGGTAGTCATGTAAGTTCGAA
This sequence comes from Aedes koreicus, assembly GCA_024533555.2. Taxonomy (NCBI): domain Eukaryota; kingdom Metazoa; phylum Arthropoda; class Insecta; order Diptera; family Culicidae; genus Aedes; species Aedes koreicus. The sequence continues at coordinate 182,493 of JAHHFK020005977.1, read as the reverse complement.
ATTCACTCAGTGGACATGCACTTTCGGGGGGGGGAAGGGGTTAAGGCTGGTTTATAGTTCGGGAAAAGCGTCACGGGATTTGGGCACCTGTGGTTTTTAAATGGAGCCCGGGATTTGAATTCCCGTGGCGGGAATTAAGTCTACACAAAAATTAGAGTTTTCCTGAAGTGTAAACCAATTCGCGGGATTTACTCCAGGAAATAAAATTCATCTCTACACACTACTTCTTCGGCGGGACCAAATCATTCCGGTTTGTTTTCGGGCGGATCTTGCAAGTTTGAACTCGAACAGGGAAACAATATTAAAATGTCAGAAAGAGAGCAGAGTTCGGAAACAGTTCAGCGTCAACATTTTATTAGGGCGAATCTGCTTTTGTAAACCAACACTTTGTCTGCTAATTTATCGGAAGTTGAATACAATTCCTTCAAATTTAATATATCAGCTGATAGAGATAGAGCTCCTCCTCCTTAAATAGTGCTTAATTTGTATTTGTGACCTTTTGTTCAGAAAAAAATGACTACGAAAGCCATTGTTTACAAAAGCAGATTCGCTCTAATCTACACACTAAGAAAATTTTACAGTATTGGGTAATTTTATACCGAACATTCTACGGCTGAACGTTCGGTTATCCGATTTACCGGATTTTGGTGAAATTTTACAGTATATCAATAAAAAAAAAATATCCGAACTTGTAAAATTATACCGAAATCCGTTAAATCGGATTACCGAACGTTCAGCTGTTGAAAGTTCGGTAAAGAATTACCGAATACTGTAAAAGTTTCTAAGTGTGTAATTTTGGCGCTGAGTTTTTCGTTCGATTTTGATTTGCTCGAAGACTTTGATGGGCTTGTCAGTCAGGGTAAAATTGATGAACAGCTGACCCAGGCTGAAATATTGGACGAAGAAAACATAGAGTTCGTTCGAAAAGAAAAAAAAAAAACAAACAGAAACGCTTAGCAAAAACGACAAAACGAAACAAGGAGATTGTTCTTTGCCAAGAAATTTCAAAACATCCTTGCTTATTGTTATAATTTTTATGCTGCCGTAAGAACTACACGACACTTAACATAACGTGACGCGAGACAACACACGTTTCAACACTTATCGTTCTTACAATTTAAAAAATTTACCTTTTGGTCGACCGGTTTCGGGCGCGATGCTGCCCATCTACGGGACTATGTCCAACCAGTCGGATTCGGACATAGTCCCGTAGATGGGCAGCATTGCACCCAAAACCGGTCGACCAAAAAGTAAATTGTAAGAACGATAAGTGTTGTGTCTTGTCTCGCGTCGCGTTTTGTTAGCATCCTTGCTTGTAACAAATTACAAGCAAGGAGTATTCCAACAAAATATCTGAAGATGCTATTTGGCAACAAATCAGTTGTACTATTTCATCGTCCAGGAATAACTCCATCAGTGTGCCGGAAGTACTGGGTTGCTTTGAGGGAATCGACCAGGTAAAGAACATACATCGTTTAAGTAAACTTTAATAAAATAATTCGTAAATTTCTAGAATTTATTTGGATAAAGCAAAACTCCAAAAGATTTGTGATAAATCCGGTGCGGTCTACAAAACTGTCCATTCATCAATGCTTTCTGCAAGAAAAAACTTACACAAATGTAAACAATAAGCAAAACATGAGACGCAAAACTTGCTTGTCAGTTAGTGTACATAAATGTGGAGAAACATCATCTGGACAATTTCCAGAGCCAAACCCCGAGCGAAATCCCGTTTCCAAATCCCGTGATGCTATTCCCCGAACTGTAAACCAGCCTTTTTTTTTATTGTCTGCACTCGGTCTGGATTATATATCAACTTTTTGGCATAGAGTACAGCAAAAAATTTGTTCCTGAAAATTGCCATTTTTTTATGGTAACCTAACTTAACCGTCTATTCAGCATATTGTTATTTTGCCTTTTACTATCTGACATATTGTTAAAACTATATAGGAGATTGTTAGTTTATAGTTGTCAACTATAAAAGTAAATGTCGTAACAATAACGGAAACGGTCGTCAACAATAAGGAAAATGGTCCAGGAATGGTTTGTGATTATGCGGGGTGACCAAAATCAGCGATCGCATTGTTTTCTCAATATCATTCACATTAATACATTTTCTATAATATATTTACAATATTCACCATGGATTGAATTGTATTTTTTTCATTTATTTTTTTTTTCGTCGGTCTATTTCCTTACATAGTGACAATCACCGACGCCAGGAAGACGACTCCACCACCTGGACCCTAACTATCGACTCATGAATATGAGCCGGGACCAACCGCTATACTTGGCTTTACTTCCTTTCCGAAGGAAGACGTGACCAGATTTTTTCTCCTCAGAAAAACCACCGACGTTGACTGGGCTTGAACCCAGACCCACTGGGGTGCGTCGCGCTTACCACTACACTGATGAAAAAAAAAATATTGGTAATCATAAATTGCGCCTTATGAAGCATCACAAATGCAAGATGCTTAGACTTCATAAGATTATTATGTTATTCATAAGCACTCTTACGACTTTCTTACTTACTCATAATGATTTTTCTATTTATCAGTTCCACAAAATTACCTAATGATTTCCATATTCATCCTGTGGATGAAAAAAACCATAAGGCAATTTATTAAATCAACAACAATGGCGAACCAAGAAATGATGTGGAAAAGATTGAGGTGTTTGTAGATGATGTGTCGGTTATGGGCGATCCGGGAACAACGGTGCTGCAGGTGAAGATGTTTAGAATGGGGGGTTTGTATTTCGCCATTAAATGTAATAATTGTTTTTATTTTTAATTTGTAGGCTGCTGCATTGGTAGGCGTTGAGATTCCTCGCTTCTGCTATCACGAACGATTGGCCGTAGCCGGTAACTGTCGTATGTGCTTGGTGGAAAGTGGAAAAATCTCCCAAGCCGGTAGCCGCTTGCGCCATGCCGGTTATGAAAGGATGGCGAGTCAAGACCAATTCGAAAATGACCCGCAAGGCTCGCGAAGGTGTGATGGAGTTCTTGCTGATGAATCATCCGTTGGATTGTCCGATTTGTGACCAGGGTGGTGAATGCGATCTGTTCACGGTTCACCGATATCGATCACAGCGGAAAGCCTGCAGTCCAAGATAAGGACATTGGCCCGTTGGTTAAGGCCATCATGACCCGATGCATTCACTGCACAAGATGCATCCGATTCGCGTCGGAAGTTGTCGGAGTCAATGATTTGGGTACTACTGGACGAGGAAATGATATGCAGATTGAAAGATATGTAGAGAATTTCTTCCTGTCGGAGTTGTCCGGAAATGTGATCGATCTTTGCCCGGTTGGTGCTCTGACAAACAAGCCGTACAGTTTCGTAGCTCATCCGTGGGAGATCCGCAAAGTGGAGTCGATTGATGTGTTAGATGCTGTGGGTAGCAATATCATTGTGAACACCCGTACCGGAGAAGTCCCCCGTATTCTGCCTCGTAAAAATGAAGATATCAACGAGGAATGGCTATCGAGCAAGTCCCGCTTTGCTTGTGATGGGTTGAAGCTCCAACGTTTGATTACCCCCATGCTACGCAATCCAAGTGGTGAATTGGAAGCTGTCGAAGCCCTGATAACCGTCACCCAAGCAATGAGGGGTGTCTTCAAGGGCAAGGTTGCAGGTTGGGTCTCATTTATTTAATCATTCTATAAAATAAATCCATCTTTCTAAAGATTAGATTAGACATCTTTATTAAAGAGACTTTCAGCCGGTGGCTGGTTCGTCTCTTCCATCTTTCTAAAAATACTATACATGGAAATGAAAATTGTATTTAAAAATCAATTTAAAAATGCATAACGGGCACGTTCAGTTATTATAATCAACATTCGTGTGTTTCGTAAGGCTGTGTTATGAAACTCATGTAGTTATCATATCTAAAACATAGCTGGTGGTAATGAAGACAAAAAACATCGCATTCGTATTCATAAGGTAAAAGTATGAAATTCAAACCGATTTCTTGTGGCTAAATTTCATAAGGTTTTTGAATGAACTTCTTAAGATTTTTTTCGTCAGTGTACACCACCGACGCCGGCTTTTTTATTTTTATGTTAGGGTAGACTTTTTATTTTATTTGAGTCACTCCTACTCAATTTTGGGTTGTTTCGAAATAGCGTGGATCCGTGCATCGACAATCGGCTCACATCCCTTCGTCAAGATTTTTCGTCAACAAACCTTTGACAGTTCTCGATTCTTGTCTGGATTTGTTGTTTTGCTGGTTTCTCTTATCAAATTCCGCGTTAGCATTTTGCGAATTTCAATAACAATTTCTTGCTTGCAGTCGTGTTAGCAACTGTGACATCACAACAACAACAAAATCTTATCAATTGTGCAGATGGTCAGCAGTCGTCTAATCAACTTCTAGAACTGATAACGCGAACTTCATCTGTGCATTCGAGTCAGTAGTATTTCGATTGGGAAGGGAAAATTGTCGTTCTTCGTGGAAAGAAATATGTCCGCCCGTAGTAGTGGCCAACGAGGATAATGGCAGTAAATCTGAAGCACGAACCTATAGAATTGTGCGATTCGTCTACAACCTCCGGTCTGCTTATGATGGAGGGTGCTTCCATCGTAATGCAGGAACAGCGGAAGAATTCGTCATGTTCGCATGAGCAGGAACAACGGAACACACAAGTGGAACACGACGATGATAAACTGCAGATGATGCAAACGGATGAGGACCCACTGCTGCAAGAGACCATAAATGCGCTGATGAGTGGTTCCGGAGGAATTGAAGCCGTTTCCAACGTCGGAGTGAGCGATGACGTTGATAACGAACGGAATTATGAGTGTAATTTCTGCGGTAAATTGTTTACAAGATCCAATACATTATCTTATCACTTGAAAGTTCACAACGACGAAAAACCCTACAAGTGTGGAAGTTGTGATAAGGCGTTTCGAGAGCAGTACCGCCTGACTAAGCATCAAAGAACGCATACGAGAGATCTTGTCAGAGGTATTCAACAGCAAGACCAAGAAGCGGAGCAATCACAGGATTCGAGTTTCCCTTCTACATGCGGGAGGACTGCGGAAGACGAAGACTACACAACCGGGGACAGTGAGCGATTTTTCAGAAACTATGAACTGCAAGAAGATACGGCGGTCATGAAACTGGAACCGGACATTTCCCTTACGGTAGATGGCGCGTCTACTACCCAAGCGACGTCTTCGTCCAGTTCGGAGAACGACATGCGGTATCAGATTATCGAAGAACGGATCAAATCGCTCCAACGAGAAGTTCATTTGGTCAATCAGAACCTTAACCGAGTCGAGACTAAATTGGACGGCCTTACGAAAATTATCGCCATTTTCATTAACAAATTCGATGAAGTAGAAACTCAACCGAACGTTACGAGTAATTCCAGCTCCATGATTCCGATTCCGTTGATATCGGTCCCGATGGGAAACCATCAGAACCTCCAATCCCAGCCGGCGGCGGTCAGTATTTCTCCGCCGCAACCACAACCTCCAACGCCGGCACCGCCGCAGTCCATCCAAATGATAACCTCCCATCACCAAGCAGCGCCAATTCCAACGACGGTCACCGTTCAACCAAGCTCAACAATTCCGCAACACCAACCTGCGCAGCAATTGGACAGTTCCAGTTTCATTGGAGGTTTGGGCACGACGGTTGCAACAATGATCCATAATCTCGCAGGCGCAGGCGTGGCCCAGCAGACTAGCACTATCTACAGCAGTAGCAACGATACATTCCCCGAGGTGCCGGAGCTGCCGATCCGCACGGTTAACGATTTCCTGGACTTGAACGATCACTGCACAGACAACGAGCAGTTCCTGCTGCAGATGGTGAGTCAATGATAATGTTGTAGGAGTAGGTTGCATTTGGTGAATTGCCTTAAAAAAATTTAACATTAGTTTTGTAGGATCTTCTTTCGGATAACTTATTCAAAACGACGTAAACAAAGATGTAACCCTTTGAGACGCTTAGCACATTCATCGAAACTACGACCACCACCACAAAGAATTATGTTTACCTAACATGAAGATGGTGCTGAGAGTTTCGTGAAATTTACGTTTGAATATTTGTTTACATCTTTGTTTACAAAATCAGATACGTCGTGTTGAATAAGTTGTCGAGATTAAAATAATTTTGTTAAATATGGAACTGATAGGGAGTTAGCGCTCTTTTTGCAAAACAGTTTGATATGTGCAAAACTGTTATTCAGTGCCTGCATTTAGGCGGAAAGTTTTAGAGAATTGAATTTTAACATCGCCAAAACATCGAAGAGATTCCAGATTTTTTTTTCATATCTGTTTATATGCTAAAAAAAAAGTCGGATATCTGTTCCAATGTTAATTACTTGCCTTAAAACATTGGATTCTAGCTTTTTGAATTGGTCGGACCTACCGTTTCCCAGGAAATGAGCTATTAGTTGATCAAAACAGAGTGGATTCGTGTAGCTTCTTTACCGGATCCACATTTTTATCATTCTAAAAACTAAGAAGATATTTTCAAAATTCAATTGCAAAACATTAATTCCCCTTATCGCATTTTCGCAGATGATTCGGCTGCACCAGGAAGTAGACAGCTCACAACCTCGCCAACGTAACATCAAGAAAATGATGGAAGCTCTTGTAACCTACGAAGTGCTGTGCCAGTTCAGTTGGAGCGGGAAATCAGCAATCAACGGGCGTAAGTTGACTTTGTGCATGGAGAACTGTCTGTCCAACTTTATAATTACCTTCTCCACCCTCGCAGAATACACCAAGTACGTGTTCGGAAACAGCGTCGGCATCATCGATTTGCTGACGAAAACCCTGAACCTCGGTAAGAGCACCGAAGAAGCCGAAGCGAACCGGAAACCGATCTTCACCGCCATCCAGAGCTTCATCAAACATTCGCGGCAGAACATGCTCCGAGACAGCCGAAAGCGACGGGATTCCATCAACTCGGGCTACTCACCGGCCGTGGTTAGCGGGTCGGTGCACTGCGGCGTCGAAAGGCAGTTAAAGCCGCAACTAATTCCACAACAAAACCAGATAAAACTCGAACAGCAGGATATTGTCAATCAGTACTACGATTAATTTTGCTTTTATTAATCACCAAGAAACGGGGGGAGAGATATGCTTATTACGTCGTGTAACACCGGTTATATAGATTATTACTTATTTTGAGACGAATTTGAGTCAAGATTTTTTTGTTTTTTTTTTTTTTCACTGGAATAAATATTACTACCTACACTAATGTGAGCTCTTAAGGGAAAACGAACGGAACGATACTACTGACTTTAGTCCTAACTAGAACGATTGTACGGCTCTCTAACGACTCTCCTCGGACAATTCCGCCAATGTTGGTTGAACAGTCTGGCCCACAATCGAATCCTCCTCGAAGCGAGTGCTCAGAGCGTCGAAATGGTCAACACTGAAGTTGGTTATCTGAACCATGGCACTGTTGCCATTGGTGCTAGCCACTACCGGATTGCAGGTGATGAAATTTCGGAAGTAGTGGTAGAACCGGCTGCCGCGTCGTTCCACTCGAGATCGCTCCCGTTCGCAACGGCAGATCGTCCTCAGGTACGGTTCGTAGTCGCAGTACGTGGAACGGGTTCGGATCGAATTGATGCCAATGTAGCTGGAGATCGTTTGGCTGGGGAAGGAGGGTGGACATTTAGCCCGGTTTATAATTGGTCGAGTGATTGAAATTGGAGATTAGGAGACTAGACCGATTGATAGTGAGTCATTCTGTTCACAAGAACAGATAGCTACGTCTATTTAAAAACGAGCCTTTTTTAGGATTTTAGCCATTAGGCTATCATTAGTTGGATGCTAAATTAAAGTTGTGAATGTATGAAAAGCACAAGCTTACCTTTGCCCACCTTAACAATCTGTAGCAACCATAAAAAAAAATCCAATTCCAAAGCCAAAACTTACCAATCATCGCCGTCGAACTGCTTGAGACTGTCATAGCACATGGCTCCCGTGCCGCTGCGTCGCTTATCCTTCGGCACGGGTTTCAGCTCCCCCTCGAACCACCGCTCCCAGCAGCCCTCGACCAATCCATGGGCCATATCTTCCTCCAGATGGTCTACCAATCTGTCGTCGCGTGTCCGGGCATCCCTCTGAATCAGCGCCGCCGTGGAAACATTCTCGTAGAAGAACACCAGCTCGTCGAGAGCTGCAATTTCTTGATTTTTCACCGCCGCCGCTGCTGCTGCCGCAGACGGTCTACCTTTCTTACGCTTGGAAGGCGTAGCAGCGAGCGAAACGGTAGGACGAGGCAGTCTCAACACCCGCTCCATATTGCACCACAAATTGTCGAAGTTGATTGGCGCCCGAATAAGCTGCTGCTCGTTCTGGTTCCGGCTGAACAGGCGGAATAGAGACGAGTGTTTCCGGGCGGGAACAGCATCGTCCGAGTGGCACGAGGAAGCGTTCGATTGCCGTGAAGCCTCATCATCCATCAACGATGGAGGAATTTTATCTTCACTCAAACGGAGTTCCGGTTCTTCCACCAGCAACGGTTGATTTCCGAGGCTACGATCGCCACCACTTTGGATGAAGAATTGCAATTCGTTGATGGTCTTCCGGAGATCTTTCCTATTGAGAGCGTACAGTCTTGCCAGCTCCGATTGATCCAAATGGACGTTTTCGACCAGGGCCATGATGGACAGCAGTTTGGCGATGTGGGCAATTCCCGGGGCAACATAGCGGATTCCATTGTTGTTCATAAATCGTGTCAAATGCGCACAATTTCGGTCCGTCGTGGTAAGTACGATGGGACGTTTGGAAGTGGCTATCAACTGGTTTATGGCCGCAACAAATCCTTCATCCTGTTCAAACACAATATCAGCATCTTCGATCAGGATCAGCGAGAGCTTTTTTGATCCGGAAGAGCCTTCAGAATCGACAGACGACTTGCGGTCTTCTGCCTTGGCCGTGACAGGCTTACGGGTTTTTTTGAATATATCGACAGCTTCGTCCTTCCTGCGGACTTGGTGACTTTGAGTAGCTTCTTGTAATTCCTGGAGGATGATCTTACCCTTCCGTCGACTGCTGGCATTTAGTTCCAGGACATTGAAATTCATTTCATTGGCCACGGCATACACATTGGACGTTTTCCCACATCCGGAAGGACCTACCAAGACTATGTGATTAAGGATTTGTGTCGAATTGGAGGACAGGCTGGAATTGGACTGCTCAAACTCGTCTTCGGAATCGTACGGATTTGCGGTACGATCGTCTTTCCAACTGGAGAGAAATTTCTTCAATGCGATGGCCGGTTGACAATTTATCAGTATGTGATCCGGATTTACCGGTTTGTATTTTTCTGTGAAAAGTAGCTCGCCGTTCCGAAATGAAGCTTTCTGTTCGACAATTTCCAAACTGTTTTCCAGCAAAACGTCCTCCATGCGTTTACGACCTTTAAGCAGCAACGGAGGAGGATCTTCCTCTTCCTGATGTTCCTCGAACATAGTTCTGAATTGCCTATAGCATTTAAAAACGGGAAAATGCTTATAACTTTGCTTCCACCCCCGAACGATATCCTTCACGTTTCCTATCTTGGGCAGATTGTAGCTGTAGGTCTCTTCCGAGTCACCGTAGCCGATTAGCTTTGCCAGGATGTCCTCCACGACGGAATCGTCACAGTCGTTCAAAGAAGCGAACTCGTACTCCTCTTCGCCAGGGCCAATCAATTTCTCTGGAGACTCAGGCTTAATTTTGATTTTGTACTTTCTAATCGGCGACCTCACGCACGTTCTACCAGGAGACACCAGCTGTTGAACGTGACTTACTAGCGGAAACACCGGCGACTCATTGAGAATGGATTCTTCGAATATTCGCTGCTTCTCAATCTCGAGGCGCATCTTCTCCGGAATTCCGGACATAAGAAACTCTTGCCGGGCACGGATTTTTTCCGGATCCACGACCGGCTTCTTCACAAACAGAGGAGCTAATTTCACATTTCGGATCGACTTAGGCGTCTCATCCACATCCACCCCCAGGCTTCTTAGCGAAGGCGATTTGACCACTTTCATACCTTCGGAAGATGAATTCACATTCACAATCTTTAACGGAGTAACTATCACCTTCCTTCCACCACGTCTCGATCCGGAGGATTCCTTCTCCGGGCTGACTCCATTCAATACGGCATAATCTTTGACCTTTCCAGTACAAGACCTCCGAGGCCGTCCACTTGTAATCAGAGGACTCTCGTTCTCATTCTGAGCGTCTTCCTGAACTTCGACGACGGTGATTACTTCCATTTCGTTGGCTATTTGAGTCTTCCGTTGGCGGCCACGCTTCAACTTCGATGTAGTCTGGAAAACGAAGCACTGTTAACTGACCGTGCAAACTGTTAGACCACCCTATCCCGCGGAATTACATACTACCAAGTCAAAACTAGCAGCAAAGGGTTCAAAACTCTTCTATATTAAATAAATACATCGTCAAGCTCTCATTTGCACAGACCCTAGAAGTTACTTGCTAATCCATTGCTTAGATTTATTGCCTCTTACCTCTTCTAACGCCGTCGCCTCCTCCGGTGATTTGTCAACTTTATTGAAGTACCCGAGCAAGCTGTCCTTCTTCTTTAGCGGAGAATTCAGTTTGCATACGAACTCGTCCGATTCGGGTCTTTTGGCTGGAGAATTTTCTACAACTAACGGCGACGCCATCGAATCGTCACCATTCGAGGATAGTCGCCGACGACCTTTCTTCTCGTTCAGCTTCGAATCGATCTTTTTAGGAGACAGTTCCTTCTTCGGTCTGACACTTCTCCTAGGCGATTTCTTCTGTTCGTCGATGACTTCCTCCGTATCCTCCGGAACTTCCATATTCCGAATTAATTTTTTAAACCGTTTAGCCCGCCGATTCATCTGATGAGCGATGAATTCTTCTTCAGCCTCTTCCTGCAGCTTACGCTTTCCACCACCCTTCTTTTCCGCCCATTCCTCGAGTTTAAGCTTCCGTTTGACTTTCTCATCTCGTTTTTTCTCTTCTTCTGCATTCATGGCCTCCCCACCGCTGTCATCCTTCCCAGGAGAATTAGAACCGATTGCTTTATTCCTCGAGCTCATCATCAACTGAAAAGCATTCATTTTCTTGCTGTTCTGTTCCTGTTTTGGCATTTCCTTCGATTCGTCCAAATCTGCCTCCTGCTTGTGCGTTTTCCGGGGTGATCTTCTCGGGGAATCTACAAACCAAAACATCACCAATCAACTCTCATAACAAATAAAAAAAACACGCACCTTTCTCCTCGACTTGTTCAACTGCATCTTTCCGACCGTCCTCCTCCGGGTGCTGCTGGCATTCGTCTTCCTTTTCCTCCTTCCGATCATCATTTCGTCGCCTCTTCCTGCACTTGTGGCTGCGCTTCTTTTTCAGCGACTTCAGCACCGATGCCATATTCTCGGCAATCATCCGATCTACGTCACTTTTGTATGGTCCCAAGACCTTACTGGGTCCAGGTTGTTCTTCCAACGCGTCTGGTTCCTTTTCTTCATCCTTCTGTTCTCCTTCCTCCACTTTTGGGGATTTAAAATACTTCACGATACTACCATTCATTTTTTCCGTTCCCCAAGAGTTGATTGAACCACTCAACCCCCTCGTGCCGTGCCCGTCCGTATAATCTACCAACCAGCAGCCAAAGTGCTACGTTTCATTGCGACACTTACACGAACTGAAAATAATCAAATTTAAGCAAAATTCACAACACTGCCAGCCTATCTTCCATCATGGTTGAATGAAACTACCTTCCGGCAAAGTAACTTACCACTTAGAACAAGGATAGTCGGAGATTTTTTACCGAAATGCGACTTTTGTTTTTGTCCCGTGAAAATCCGACCGAACCACACAAAGTAAATCCAAACTCCATTAAGGGAAATTTGACAGCGCGCACTGCACTTTTTGGGCGCGAACAAGAAGCTGTCAAAGTGGGTGGGAGCAAGGCCTACCGACAGAACGGTGGTAGGGAAGGTACATTCATTGCGTTTGAGTGTGTTTGAACGCACAGTTTGAGAGGCGAATGTTTGAAAAAAATATTTGTTTATCCTACAGTGGCCGGCAAAAATAGAGATATAGCAATGTATTATTGTTGAGGTAAAACGCATATTTTTGAAATAGTTGGGGAAAATAAATATTAAGGAACAATTTCAGTTTAGAAATAATCATAACTTTTATTCCTTACATAAGGCCAGTATCGACTTAAAAAGTAGAGAGGTAACGGAATTTTGTTCAATATTACCAAGCGGAATTTTGACAATTGATCTGCATGGAACGAAATGTCACCTTCACTGACGGAATAATCGAGCGGAATATTTTTCCGAAAGTAAAAGTGACAGCTCCTATTAGTTTGCGTGGAAACCTTACAAATTCCAATTTTATTTTTCGTTCTTTTCAGGTCGGTACTGCTGCAGAAATTTCTTTTCGATTCTTTACTTTTCCGTTTCAGTAAACGGAATTTAACATGGGTTTGGGATAGAAAAAGAAATTTCGTTCGAACACGATACCGACCTTACTGTCGGAAAAATATTTCGCTCGATTATTCCGTAGGTGAAAGTGACATTTCGTTCCATGCAGATCAATTGTCAAAATTTCGCTTGGTTATCTTGAACAAAATTCCGTAACCTCTTTACTTTTTAAGTCGATACTGGCCTATAAACAGAACGCTCTGAGATACACAAATGAAAAGTACACACTTAGAACATTTTACAGTATTCGGTAATTTTTTACCGAACTTTCAACAGCTGAACGTTCGGTAATCCGATTTAACGGATTTTGGTACAATTTGACAAGTTTCGGAATTTTTTTACCGGAATACTGTAAAATTTGAAAGTTGAAAGTTGAAAGCTGTTGAATGTTCGGTACAAAATTACCGAATACTGTAAAATTTTCTAAGTGTGTATGTGTGGCACACATGTGTGGTTATTTGTACACATAGGAAGTATGTGACGTTACAAATAGACATCAGTTGTGTATCAAATTGCAAAAATTAATGTATGGAACACATAGATATTATCATTGCTTTTTTATCAGTGCATTATTTTTCCACCGCTGTGCTTCATGGTCACTTTAAAAGACATTTACACCGTCTTCAACTCGAGGTTGTATAGACTGAACATCGAACATATAGTGAATTACAACGGACAACTGAACCTAACACCCAGTGGACCAGTATGGACATTTTCGTTCTGCGAAAAGTTCCACAGGCTGGAGCGGGAATTGAACCCTCACTTCAAGGCAATCGCTTGAACGACGGGTGACGCCGCTAACCGCTTGACCACGAAGCCCACATCTCCACTTGAAGATGTTTATCCTTCAACCCTTCATCGCTTTTCCGCCATACTCGAAATAGTCGTTTTCTGAAGAATAGCTCAAACCTTGATTCGGCTGACTAAACAACTTGTGACCAGAACTCCAGTGGCTCAATTGTATGGTTTCTTGCAAACCGCAACCGCTTCTCCTTATTCACCTTACTTATGAACGGCCGTTTCTAAGTAATTTTCAAAACGGGCTCAGCAATGTGTCGTCGTACGATTGTACTGTTGATTGTACCATGGACCCCAATGGGAAGGACGTTGTGCCGAAGAAACATTTAAAAAATATGGATCACTATAGTACTAGAGAACCGGCCTTTAGTACTGTCAAAGTGCCGTGTATACTAGATTATTTTCGATATTGTGTAGACGTGTTTTAGTGTGCATGTAAGTTATTATGACAGTTGATTTTATTTACAAATATTGATAAGTCAATAATCTAAATAAAAATAGATATATAGAAAATATAGATAAAAAGCAATCAACCACAGGCAAGTGACAGGCCGAGTGACGATTTGCACATCATGCAAGATGAGTGCTCAGTGTTAAAATATTGTTGGTTTTTGTAATAAGGTCCAATTTTTCACATGGTTACCAGCTATAATGAAACACCAAAAATAAACTGATCGTCGTCACTATTTTCAAACTTCATTTGAAAGTGCTCAGCACTCTTTGCTCAGCACTCCGTGCTCAGAACTCAGCATTCAGTGATCAGCACTCAGTGCTCAGCACTCCGTGCTCAGCACTCAGTGCTCAGCATTCAGTGCTCAGCATTCAGTGCTCAGCATCATCAGTGCTCAGCATTCAGTGCTCAGCATTCAGTGCTCAGCATTCAGTGCTCAGCACTAAGTTCTCAGCATTCAGTGCTCCGCACTAAGTTCTCAGCATTCAGTGCTCAGCACTCAGTGCTCAATATTCAGAGCTTAATACTCAGTGCTCAGCACTCAGTACTGAGCACTGAGTGCTGAGCACTGAGTGCTGAGCACTGAGTGCTGAGCACTGAGTGCTGAGCACAGCACTCAGTGCTGAGCACTGAGTGCTGAGCACTGAGTGTTGAGCACTGAAGAGCACTGAGTGCTGAGCACTGAGTGCTGAGCACTGAGTGCTGAGCACTGAGTGCTGAGCACTGAGTGTAGAGCACTGAGTGCTGAGCACTGAATGCTGAGCACTGAATGCTGAGCACTGAGTGCTGATCACTGAGTGCTGAGCACTGAGTGCTGAGCACTGAGTGCTGAGCACTGAGTGCTGAGCACTGAGTGCTGAGCACTGAGTGCTGAGCACTGAGTGCTGAGCACTGAGTGCTGAGAACTGATTGCTGAGCACTGAGTGCTGAGCACTGAGTGCTGAGCACTGAGTGTTGAGCACTGAGTGCTGAGCACTGAGTGCTGAGCACTGAGTGCTGAGCACTGAGTGCTGAGCACTGAGTGCTGAGCACTGAGTGCAGAGCACTGAGTGCTGAGCACTGATGAGCACTGAGTGCTGAGCACTGAATGCTGAGCACTGAGTGCTGAGCACTGAGTGCTGAGCACTGAGTGCTGAGCACTGAGTGCTGAGCACTGAATGAGTGAGCTGAGTGCTGAGTGATGAGCACTGAGTGCAGCCCCCCTTCCCGTTGAGTGGGGGGGGAGCCCCACTCCGGGGGTACTTTCCCCCCCACCAAGCCCCGCATGTAAACATTACCTGTCGCGATCGCTAATTAATTTAATTGGAAAAAAAAAAAAACTAATTTTGAAATTCTCGGGAAGAGCAGGCAAAAGTAAAAATGTATTACCCAAACAAAAGGGACGCATTTTGGAATCTCCTGTCGAGACTGTGTCTGTGGTGAAGAAAGCAGATAACGAAATTAGGGATTTCACTATCGTAAAACTCAGGTAACGCATGGCTAAGAAAGACAGAGAATGGAAACTTCCAAACTCTTGGGAGAAACCAGAAAGCGGAGCGCTGATAGGGAAGTTTATTTAGGATAGCTTGAAAGGTAGACCAGAAAGGAGAATGGAAATTCCTCAACTATCGGAGGAGGACAGACGGGAAGTAAATAGAAACCCTAGAAAAAGGGGGCAAAAGGAGGTAGATTTGGGCAGTGAGGTAGAAAAGTAGGTTAAGAATTTCATGTATATAAACCATACAAATTATATAATAAATAAGTATTCAGTATTCAACTTTCAAACGCTCAAGCAGTCGTTGACGTGTCAACGTTTCTTTTGTCCGAAACTCAGTTGAAAATCCGAACGAGCAGCACACTACCGTGCAATCAATTAAGACAAGGAATAGTCCCTATCTTTGGTGAAACTAGCCTTCCTTAAACGATCCACGGAGTTGTCAGACTCTAAGCCTTTTCTTTCAACGAGGTGACAGCGGTCAGCCTCGAAATAACATTTGGTGGCCAGCCAGAGAGGAACGGGAAAATTGAATCGCCCTTTTCCAACGAGGAAATCAAGTCGGACAAATCAACGTTATCACTCGAATCTGAAACTCAATAACAATGGAATCCTTCGTGCAAAACGACAAAGGGAACTGTCGTCTTTGCGTGAACCCGGATACGAAGGAAAATATGGTGGCATGCGATGAATGCGATCGTTGGTTCCACCTGGGATGTGCAAAGCTGAAACACATGCCCAAGGAGGATGAGAGATGGATTTGCATTAAATGCGAAGCGCTGGAAAAGAGAATGGCGCAGTTGATGCTCCAGGTGAAGAGCTCAACACCACTCAAGAAAGAAGAAAAAATCGAACCAGGAACATCCAAAACGATTAATAATGAACAGCCATGGATGGTGTATCTAAAACGGCAAGCATTGCAACAACTGCCGAAGTTTGATGGGTCATCAAAGGATTGGCCATCATTTAAGAACATTTTCACAACAACAACAGCCAGTGGCCAATTCACGGATTTAGAGAACCTAAATCGACTATCACAAGTCCTTAAAGGTAGGGCTGCAGATAGTGTTAGGCAGCTGATGATAAACGCCGATAATGTTCCAAAGATAATGGAACGGCTGGAGGAAAATTTCGGTCGATCCGAATTTATTTACAAAGAAATGCTGCATGATCTGACAAGGATCAAGAAAAATAGTAAAACAGTAGTCAGTGAGATTTCCGATGCGCTGGAAAACATGGTGAATAATTTAGACCAGGCTCACAGTAAATACTACTTGTACGACCATCGATTAATTGAAGAGACGGTACAGAAATTGCCGTACAGTTTGCAAATTCGTTGGACGGAAGTATGTCAGGAAAACGACAGCCCACCGACACTGAAGGATCTCAGCAAATGGATACAGCCGAACGCGAGGACGCAAAGGCTAATGAATGTTTCAACCACGAACGAGAAGAGAGATTATCGGGTGAATATTCACGATAAAAAGGAGGTCGTGTTAATACGCATAAAAACACGCAACCAACAACCAGATTCCAATGTCCATGTTGTAAGGAATCACACAAAATTAAGTACTGTGAAAAATTTAAGGAACTGGACATCAAGGAAAGGGCAGAAGTTATTATGCAGAACCGTCTTTGTTTATGTTGCTTAGAAGGAAAACATTATGCCAGATTTTGCCCAATGAAAAGAACATGTGGTATCGATAATTGCGAACGATATCATAACAGATTACTTCATCAAGCGAAATCCACAAGAGAAGAAAATATGGAAGCGGCAACGAACCATCATCAAGCAAAACCAAGTAATATTTACTACCAAGTAATACCGGTTACTATAAAGAGCGGTGATAACAGCATCGACACACACGCTTTCTTGGACGCTGGATCTTCATTAACGTTACTGGATGAAGACTTGGCAAACCAATTGAAGCTAAAAGGAAATACCGAACCTCTGTGTTTGAAGTGGACACAAAATATTTCACGCAACGAAATGACAAGTCGCCGAGTTCAGTTATGGATAAGTGGAAGCACTAAAAAGTCTTATGCATTGAAAGGAGTAAGAACTGTCAAAAACTTACAACTCCCTATGCAAACATTGAATTTTGAAAAGCTCAGTGAAGAATATAAGCATCTGCAAGGCTTACCGATACAAGGGTATGAAAATGTGCAACCGAAAATTCTGATAGGGTTGAATCATAGTCACCTGTTAGCACCTGTAGAAAGACGACTGGGAGGTGAAGGTAAACCAACAGCCATGAGGACCAAACTAGGATGGCTAATATTTGGAAACATTTCCAAGACGGTAGAATGCGGAGTTATGATGTTGCACGATGAAGAAATTAGTCTGAACACACAACTACAAAAATATTTTTCTGTAGAAGATTTCGGTGTCAAAATTCCCGAAAATCTACCAGAATCAAAGGAGTTACAACAAGCCAAAAAGAAAATTGATGAAACAATGAAGTACCGCAATGGACGCTATGAAATTGGATTACTGTATCGAAATGATGAATTCCAGTTTCCTGATAGCTATAATTATGCTCTACAAAGGCTTTGTAAGCTTGAAAAGCAATTAGGAGAATCACCCGAATTAAAAGAATGGACCATCAATATGTTCAAAGAGTACGAACAAAAAGGGTACATAAGAAAGCTTACTTCGGAGGAACTCGAAGAACCACAGGCTCGTATTTTCTATTTACCACATTTTGTGACGGTAAACAAGAATAAGACACCACCGAAGCCGAGGATCGTATTTGATGCCAAAGCAAAGGTACAAGGAGTTTCTTTCAATTCAGCCTTATTATCCGGACCAGATCAGACTACATCATTATATGGCATGTTATTACGTTTCCGGGAATCAGCAATAGCAATATGTGGTGATATAAAAGAGATGTTTCTTCAAGTTCAAATAAGGAGATTGGATCAACACACTCAAAGATTCCTGTGGAGAGATTGTGGAAAGAGAGAACCAGATATCTATGTAGTACAAGTAATGACTTTTGGATCAACTTGTTCACCGGCCTGCGCTCAAGCAGTGAAAAACTTCAACGCAAAAAGATACATCGAGAAGTATCCAGAAGCAGCAAATGCAATAGTGAAGCAACACTATGTAGACGATTATGTCGACAGTTTTGCAACAGCAGAGGAAGCGAAACAAAGGATTAAAGAAATAATAGAGATCCATGATAATGCAAGTTTCTTTTTACGTAATTTTATTACGAATGATAATGAAACTATCATGAGTATTCCAAGTGATCGAAGACAGCATTCAAACATCAAGATGATCGAAGATAAAGAACTTAGTAATGGGGAAAAAGTTCTTGGAATATATTGGGATACAGACAAGGATACGATCAACTTCAAGGTCAACTTTGAAAAGATACCGAAAGAAGTACGATCAGGTAAAAGATTACCTACGAAATCTGAGGTTCTGTCATTCTTGATGAGTGTATACGATCCACTAGGACTCATCGCGAACATAACTGTTCACGGAAAAATATTTATGCAAGAGTTGCAAAAAACTACACCAGAATGGAAAGTCACGATTCCAGAAAGTTTGTCTCGCCAGTGGAAAGAATGGTTAGAGACTATAGAAATGGCACAACACATCACAATACCGAGATGTATGACAGACGGAAGTGCTTCACCCGTAAGGCTACATACGTTTGTTGATGCGTCAGAGCAAGCATACGCAGCTTGTGTGTATATTCAAACGGACACAACCATTAAATTAGTAACAGCGAAGTCGAAAGTAGCCCCAATAAAACCTTTGTCAATACCAAGACTGGAACTACAAGCAGCCGTGCTCGGGACACGATTAATTAACAAAGTAAAGGAAGAGATCAGGCTTCCAGTAGAAAGCAGTACCATGTGGTCAGACTCACAAACTGTATTAGCATGGATTCGTAGCGAACAAAGAAAATATAAACAGTTCGTCTCGCATAGAATTGGCGAAATATTAGAAACAACCATAATTGCACAATGGCGATGGGTACCATCGAGCGAGAATCCTGCCGATGAAGCCACAAAGAAGACGAGCGGTAAAACGAATTGGTATGAGGGACCAGAATTCTTAAAATATTCTGAAGACAATTGGCCAGCGAAGAAGACTCCTGAAAATACTGATGAGGACCTGAAGGATTATATCGCAGTACACACTGAGGAGGATTTCAACATAGTTCGAGAGAATGACTACTCAGACTGGTGGCGGCTCGTTAAACATTTGATAATTATTAAAAAATTTGCTCTATGGATATCGAAGAGCAAAGATTTCAACAGAAACTTCAGTATGGAGGATAAAGAAAAGGTGGAAAATCTACTATATCGAAAGGTACAGTGGGAAGTGTATCCCAATGAAATGAAGGATTTAGTAGAAAATGGTTTTTTGACAAAACAAAGCCCTCTGATGAAATTAGCACCATTTGTGGACGATGAAGGAGTAATGCGTTCAGGAAGTCGATTAAACAACCAATCGAGACGCAACACGTGCGTAAAAATTCCAATAATACTGCCACAGAAGCATCACATTGTTTTGCTACTAGTGAAGTCGTATCATGAACGATACCTTCATAGAAATACTAGAGTAGTAATGGATGTAATAGAACAAAAATATGCGATCCATAACTTAAATGCAGTCGTAAGAAGAGTTGAATCAGCTTGTTCAAAGTGCATCATACGGAAGGCACGTCCAAATGCACCACAGATGGCCGCGTTGAAGGAATGTCGGACGGATCCAGTGACATATCCATTCATTCACACAGGAGTGGATTATTTTGGGCCCTTCGAAGTTAAAATAAAAAGGTCGATTGAAAAACGATGGGGAGTGATTTTCACTTGCATGGCAACTCGCGCAGTTCATCTAGAAATGGCCGAATCATTGTCAACAGATTGCTTTATAAGATTGTTGAGAGACTTCCAAGCTCAATATGGCAAGATTACGCATCTATACAGCGATAACGGTACGAACTTCAGAGGAGCTAGTAATGAAATGGAACGGTTAATCAAAGAGATCAACGATACTATGAGTAGCTATGAAGCAGCAAAAATGAACATTGAATGGAATTTCAATCCGCCAGGATCCCATGAATTAAGTAATAAAACATGGAAAAGTATTTTGAACCGCGCGGAATCGTTCAAACAGTTGTGGGAAAAACGCTACTTAACTAGCCTGAGAAAACGTAATAAATGGACAAATAAGGTAGAGCCATTAGCAGTAAATGATGTCGTCGCAATTGCTGAAGATGACATGCTCACTGGAAAATGGATTAAAGGAATCATCACGAAAATTCATCAAAGCGAAAACGGACAAGTGCGTTCAGCTGAAATACGTACAGCAAAAGGAATTCTTACTCGACCAGCAGTTAAGATTGCAGTTTTGGACCTAAAAGATTCATTCGACAAGAAGATTACATCGCAATCTACACCGGTAGCTGAGCACAGAGTTAATCATCATGAAGAATTACGCGACAATAAAAGGAAAATCATCAATACAACGTTTCCCAACTGGGGAAAAAGGAAAAAAGATTGACGAAGATAAAGTCAAACTGATTCGTGAAGAGATTACTCCGAAGCAGAATACATCGAGCAGGAAAACGATAAGAGCTAGTCCAATAAACCTAGCAAAATCTATCGTTATAGCAGCATCAATTTTATCACTGACCGATGCTTTAAAAATCAAACCCATTGAAGAAGATGGATTAATTTACGACCACTTT
The DNA here is from genome assembly GCA_024533555.2 of Aedes koreicus. NCBI lineage: Eukaryota > Metazoa > Arthropoda > Insecta > Diptera > Culicidae > Aedes > Aedes koreicus. Next base: position 161,614 of record JAHHFK020005977.1, on the reverse strand, counting down.
GGAACGTGTTTAGTCAAACGAGGAACGTGGAGAACTAACATTCAAACAAATATTAAACCATCAGAGGATGTATTAGCGATACAAGACATCCAGGGTATGATAAACAATGCTACACAAGGTATTGATTCTTACGTAGGACCAGTGAAAACAAATCAAATGGTAGAATCTGTAAAACATCATTGTGATGATGCTATTCAAAGTATAATGCGCGTATCACGAACCAAAAGAAGCAGAGGAATTCTAGGATTTTTAAAGGATCTTTTCTTTGGAACTGACGATACTGAAGATGAATTACGTGCGATGAGGATACATGAGGAAGAGAAAGTTCATCAATTATCTAACGCATTAGCTAAAATGAATGACAAAGTTAAAGTTTCATCAAGACAATTCAACAATCAAATCTTCACGTTACAAAACGCAGTTAAAAACTTCTACCATACGAATGAAGGATTTGGACATGAACAGCTTTACCAAGTAATAACGGAAACATTATTGTTGACTAAAGAAATGATAGATGATATAACAAACAAGTATGAGAAGATAAAAACAAACCCACTTTCAGTCGAAGAGTTGGAAATGATACGAAAAAAAATTAGAAAATCACTATCACCAGGATATGCACTAATGGACAGTTTAAACATGATACAATATGAAAATCAAGAAGTAAATGGATCAATTATAGTAACGATGTGGACAACTATTATCAGCCGTAAATCTTATGAGGTATTTAAAGTTATTGCTATTCCACACACTAAAAATCATACATTGATGCATGTTGAAAATCCATTAATTGCAATTGGAAAACAAGGAGAATATTTCTATCCAGCGAAAAGAATGGTAAAATTAAACAGGACACACTACATGACAATGGATATACAGTTTAAAAAGGAGCCCGATTGTATTGCTGCAGCGTTATTACAAGTAAAAACAAAAGAAACGTGTACTACAAAACAATTATATGCACCATATGTGGAATTTGTTCAACTATCAGAGCTAAACACCGTGTTATATTACACAGATAACCTCAAGGAAATTTTAATACATTGCAACAATTCAATATTACTAATTACCATATGAAATCAGCAATAATATCTATGGAACTAGATTGCAAAATTGAAACGAAGAGCATTATGCTACATGCTAGTATAGCTGGAGAAAGTCAACAACCACTTACGTATTTCAAACTCCAGAACCCCTACACATTGGCTCGTATTGCTAAATACAAGCAACGTGAATTGGAGGACAAATTTATCAGAAAAGGTTACGAAACAGAGAAACCCATACACCTATAACATCAACGAGGATATCTACAACGACGACGGTGAGATTGGCAGAATAGATCACTATGGAGTAATATTAGTATCTTTAACACTGATGATAATAATTGTGGCGTTTGGAGTGTACTACTACGTGCATCAGACGGTTATGGCAAGGAGTGCTCAATAGACAAAGCAACCCAACAACGATCACACAACCAACATCGGAGTACCAATTGAAATGTTTAACAGAAGAAGATACGTTAAATTCAGGAAATAATATTCAAGAAGACAGTGTATAAAGTTATTGTAATCATGAATTAAAATATTAGGTAAATTACTTTCATTCAGTTCATTAAATTAATACTACGAAAGCTCCAAAGAGTAAAATTCGTAAATCTTGTCGATTTACGGCGGTGAGAATGTCGCGATCGCTAATTAATTTAATTGGAAAAAAAAACTAATTTTGAAATTCTCGGGAAGAGCAGGCAAAAGTAAAAATGTGTTGCCCAAACAAAAGGTGACGCATTTTTGGAATCCTCCTGTCGAGACTGTGTCTGTGGTGAAGAAAGCAGATAACGAAATTAGGGGTTTCACTATCGTAAAACTCAGGTAACGCATGGCTAAGAAAGACAGAGAATGGAAACTTCCAAACTCTTGGGAGAAACCAGAAAGCGGAGCGCTGATAGGGAAGTTTATTTAGGATAAAAACGCGTGTAAATCGGTGAAATCGTTTATTTAAAAAATCAAATTAAATTTCTTTTTCAAGTTCAATTAGTATAAAATTCAGGAAAAATATTCAGTTAGGCTTCCGCTTTTCCAAATCCGAATTGCCGGGCCTTACGCTTGACCCCTGCCATCAGATTTTGTACAGCCACCTTGTCCACCTTCTTCGCCGCAGAAAGCCAGTTTGCCTTGAACTGCTGCTCGTCCTTAGCAGTTTTTTTGGTCTTCTTTAGGTTCCGCTTGACAATAGCCCAGTATTTCTCAATTGGGCGGAGCTCTGGCGTGTTGGGAGGGTTCTTGTCCTTGGGAACCACCTGCACGTTGTTGGCGGCCTACCACTCCATGGCCTTTTTACCGTAATGGCAGGATGCCAAATCCGGCCAAAACAGTACGGAACAACCGTGTTTCTTCGGGAAAGGCAGCAGACGTTTATTCAAACACTCTTTCACGTAAATTTCTTGGTTGACAGTCCCGGAAGCTATGAAAATGCTGCTTTTCAAGCCACAGGTACAGATGGCTTGCCAAACCAGATATTTCTTTGCGAACTTTGACAGTTTCGTGTGCTTGAAAATATCTGCTACCTTTCCCCTTCCTTTTGCCGTATAAAACTCCTGTCCCGGAAGCTGCTTGTAGTCGGCTTTGACGTAGGTTTCGTCGTCCATTACCACGCAGTCAAACTTCGTCAGCATCGTCGTGTACAGCCTCCGGGATCGCGCTTTGGCCGTCGTATTTTTGTTTATCATCGCGATTTGGAGTCACTACCTTCTTGTAAGTCGATAGTCCGGCTCGTTTTTTGGCTCGATGCACGGTTGTAGACAATACACCCAGCTTATTTGCGGCATCTCGGAGAGATGGGTTAGGGTTTCGCTTGAAACTACCGGCAACTCTCTTTGTCGTCTCAGCGGCTTCCGGTTTTTCGATTTCCCCCCGATCCAGACTTCCTGGCTGTCGACAAACGTTCCCCAAACACTTTAATTACATTTGTAACGGTTGATTTGGCAACTTTTAGCGATTTTGCCAACTTTGCGTGCGAGTAGCTCGGATTTTCGCGATGCGCGAGCAAAATTTTGATACGCTGCTCTTCTTGCTTGGACTGCATTTTGACAACTGAAGAGTGAATTCCAAAATCAAACACATCACACACTCACACCTTCAATTTTTTCATAAAATCCTTTATTTTTTTTACCCCACTATTTCACATCTCCACTAATAACTTCCCTTTCTCTTCCCTCCAAAGAACAAACACCAAGAAATTACCACACTCACACATTTTGAGGGAATCATTTTCACTACTCTTACACAAACACCGAATTTTATGATTTCACTGTTAGTGTAAGTTAAATTTCGAATTATTGTTTGATTTTTAACGTGAGTTAACGAGTTTGACGTGATTGAAAACACGTCAGTTCAAAGCACGGCACTGAGTGCAGAGTACTGAGTGCTGAGCACTGAGTGCTGAGCACTGAGTGCTGAGCACTGAATGCAGTGTGCCATTGTGAAATAAACAATCGGTTTTGTTGAATTATGTATAAATTTTTTTTGCTGCTATTATTTTGGTGTCAGAAATTTAACGAGGACAGGCTTTAGCTTGAAACAATTTGGAAAATTGCTTGGGAATGCGCTTTTAGGAATTGGACTCTTTTTCAAAAATCAACAATATTTCAAAACTGAGCACTGAGTGAATATTACTGATCCTAAATCCAAATCGGTAAAGCATATTCCAAATCAATTTTTCACATTGTTAAAGCTATAAAGAAAAACTAGCGGTGATACGGGTCTGCTTTGAGCAACTTTAATGCACGGTGTTGCTCGTGAGTAACTCGATGTACCTCAACATTTCATCGACTTCATCAATTTTTTCTCTGCTGTCAATTTTTTTTTGTTCATATTTTTCTAATCTAATCTAATCTCACACTAACGCAGCCAATTCTTGAAAGCATAAAATTATTAATTAAATAAGAATGGAAAATACTATGATATGAATCACAGGTATGGATATACAATTTGATTTACAGGTACACGATCTTGAGTCGCACCCCCTCTCACTTTGCTATTGTCAAATTGACAAAATTGCTCAGGCTACGCTAACCAGCGGCTCCATGTTTCAGCTGACAGTCTTTTGTGATCATATGACTCGTGGAGGCGTGAGGTAGGAACTTGTGAGTCTGGGGAGGTCGTTTGCACCCTCCTTCGAAGTTGTCAACTCACTGTTTGAAGCCCGTATTTGGGATCTGATTGGGAGATTTAATGCGAACATTTCTTTTCTTCTTATTTCTATACAATAGTTCAATGAAATAGTATAGGTATTATTATCTAATTTTATCTAGCATATAGCAAATAAATCGAAACCTCCTTAAAACCATGTACTGATCATGCTTGATTAACATATGAGATTACAAACGGCCTTTAAAAAAATTTGCTTTCGAATACCCATTGTGGAAAATAAGGTATGATACGTACTCCACTTGGGAGGGGGGCGGTGCAGTTTTGCTTTGTTTATTTGCGCTACCTGCTCTAATACGATAAATGTGATAATCGATAACTTGAAACGAGACTATCGGAAGTTGGCATCTTTTTATAAGTAATTTCCTGCTTCGCGGGCGATAGGACGTCTACCGTTCGGCGCTTGGGTATCGGCCTTCGGATAGGCATGGCATTTTAAAATTACCCTATACTTATCGACAACCACGGGGGGCAATCTCCCGTGCTCGATATCTGGTTAAAACGATAGCTATCTACCTAGCTTGGATTGATCGGAACCAGAAAGCGTGGTTCATTCACGAAAAGAAATTAATTAGGGGGGGGCATCATCATCATCATCATCATCATCGACACGGCTGAAAACCACGCTAGTATACGTGCACCGATTGTGTAGTAAATTACCGTAGTACCCCATGTGGTGTTCTATCGGCCCTACACTGGCGGGTTCAATAAAAATAAGGAAAAACAATGAATTGGTAGTATGAAATGAAAGCATATAATAACTGGTGCAAGGTATAAGAAAGAGTGAAAATAAAAATAGAAAAATCTACTATTCAAGAGGAAAATGTAGGCTTCCTTTCGTGCGGCACTTAGAGGGGCATAAGTAGTTAATATTACATATCCGTCTTTGGAGACGTGGGGCTGTTGGAGCATGAAAAACAAAAACGAGCATGCCAATCAAGGGAGAGAGATAGTGATTGGGCAACTTGGCTGTGGTTGGCGCTTTATGAGGAAGTGTCGTGGTCTATCGGCATATAATGGACGGTGAATTGTGCAATGTCGTCACATAATTTGAATAAAATAAGATACTTACAACGACCGAGTATGGACTTCTGGTGGAGGCAAGACAAAAGAGAGATACAAATCAAATGTAAATGTATGGCCTTCCTCGCTATGCGTATTGCTTTTACAATTAAATGTAATCGATAATTGTAAAAAGAAGCAAGGTTTGTCTAGTATAGCTACCCAACAATCCGTACAGGGTGCGGCAGAAAATAATGTGAAAATTTGTTCTATTTTTTTCAAATCCCATTTTCAACTAATTCAAGCAATAATTTCAACATTTTCGAGTGCAGTTATCTTTATAAAGTCCTTTTAAACAAATTTATTCAATGTGTCCTCCATTTTTATTAATAATATCCTCGAGCCGACGCCGGAAGCCAGAGCATGCCTTTCGGACGTAGTCCTCCGACATTGACTGCCATGTGCGTGTTATGGTTGACTTCAGGGTTTTCACACTAGGGTGTGCTGTTTTGCAGGCTCGTGCTTCAACATATGCCCAAATCGAATAATCCAACGGACTAAGATCTGGACTGCTAGGGGGCCACAAATCCTTCGGCCAAAAATTCATATTATCGTTCAACCATTGTTGGGTTCGATTGGACGTGTGACAAGGCGCTCCATCCTGCTGTAGGACAACGTTTTGGTCCTCGGAAAAGGTGGCCTTCACTCAGGGAAGCACTTGGTCCTTTAAAATGTCGATATACACTTCGATATTGATTTTAACTCCAGCATCAATGAAAACAGGCGGCATTTTCAAACCGTTGGACGCCACCAAGCCAAACATCATGACACCAGCCGGATGTTTGGTTTGAAATTTGAATTTCACTTTTTCCGGAACGTTCTCCATTTTCTGCGGTGAAATGAACCGGTCCGTGCGGCTTTTGGCCACAGTATCGATGCTGAAAAGCTTTTCGTCGGAGAACAGGATTATCATTTTTTCCTTCTTCAACAAGGAAAGCAATCTCTTGGAACGAGTCACTCGTAGTTCCTTGACCCGGTCCGTAATCAAGTGGCGTTTCACTCTGGCTCTGGAAGATGCATGCAGGTCTTCTTTGATGATTCTCCGCATGGATTTCTCCGAAATATTGGCTTCCTTTGCAAGTTTTCCTATGGAACGCACCGGGTTGCGAGCAATTTTTGCACGAACCGAGTTGATCACGTTCGGCGTGCGTGCAAAGCGCGGACGTCCGCTTCCCGGCTTTCGCTGCTTAGGACCATCCTGCAGGGACTTTTTTATGCGGTAAACTGTTGCCAAATGGCACCCTACCACCTTGGCAATCTCTTTCGGCTTCTTCTGGGCGAGCAACAAACTGGTGATCACTTCTTACGCGAACATTTTGACGAATTTGTAATAAAACAAATAGAATGTTTGGATGCAGCACTTGAAAGTAAACATAAACAAAAACACTTTCGACAGAAATTAGTCACTAGCTACACGTATTAACCCAATACTCAAGTTTGAACATTTTCGCATTATTTTCTGCCGCACCCTGTATGATCCCAGTATAACTTATTTTTAGTTGAAATAGCAATGTTTAAGTTTAATGAGCACTTATTTTCCTTCAATATTTCTTGGGTACTTTTTAACCTGACATTTCGAACACACAGAACGTTTGCATTAAAAAATTAACTAATTTTACCGATTTTCCATGCTATTATATTACCTTGCCACCTGATCAGAGCTGGATAGCTGGAACTTTCATGAGCTTTCTGGTCAATCTCACACCATCATGCAGTCATGAGATTTCTTCTCATACGATTTTGTTTCAGAAATATCTTACTAGTTTACTTAAAACTAGCCAAGTAATAATATATTATCGACAGAGTGGAAATTGTTTTTTAAGTTTAGTGATAAAACTGACAATTACATCAATAAATGTGCTTGTAGGTGCGATGATCAAAACATTGTCACGTGCTGGAATGACGAAAAAATCGATGACAATTTGAAGAAAATCTCCATCGTCGTTTTCTCGCCCGGTGAGATTTTCAGACGTATTTCGATAAAAATTGTAGGTCATTTTTCATCGAAAATAACATTTGCCAGCCCTGCACCTGATAGTAAATCGATATATGCATATGCCCTTAGGGCATCTCCAGGAGTGTATGGTCGTTACAAAATAGAACTGGATTTATAACAAGGGCAACTTCAGCAAGGCGTTCTAGTTGGATAATTTCGAACAGTTTCACGTTAAAATTTAAAACTGGAATACTACGTTGTTCTATTTTTGTTCAAATTTGAAACGCGTTTCATCCAAGTTATTTTTTTTTTGTCATTGTGGTAGTGTGTATGGAATCAAGTCAAACGTCAAACTTTGAATCAACGTCCGGTCGTGCATCTCTTTGAATCTTGTATACGTTCTACTTTTTCGTTAATAATTTCAAGTTGCAGCAACAAGTCTGAACTCGCTGACCATGATATCCCTATTTCTTTGTTATTACCAACATTTCCCTATTTCTTTGTTTTTAAATCTTTTTCGAGAATTTCTCCATATTGTGGAATATTAAAATTAGGTATAGAACCGAAAATGATTTAGACGAATATTAAGGGGAATTCCAGAGAAGTTCTGAGAGGAATCCCAAAGGAATTATGAGGAATACTGACGAAATTCCAGTGGAATTTTGAGAGGAATTTTAGAGGAATTCTGATGAGAATTTAAGAAAAATCATGAGGAGAATAGTAGAGAAATTCTAGTAAGAATTCCTGAGAAATTCTGAGAAGAATTCCAGTGTACTTCTACAGAATTCCGCAGGACTTCTGAAGACAGTTTGAGTGGAATTTTGAAAATTTCAGAGTAATTCCAAAATTAATTCCACAGGAATTCTGAAAGAGAATTGCAGAAGAACACTGAGGAGAACTCCAGAGGAATTCTTAGAAAAACTGCGAATGAATTAAAGGAGAATAAATGAAAGAAAGCGACCCCGAAGAGAATCTTTCAATTGTAGATTCGCCCTAATGAACAAAAAACCCTAGAATTGCAACTGAATTCTGAGAAGAATTCTAGGGAAATTCAAAAAATAAATTCTTAGGGAATTTTGAGGAAAATTCCAGACGATTTCTGATATTTCTAGAGAAATTCGAAGGGGATAGTAATTCTGAGGGAAATTCCAAAGGAGTTCTGAGAGGAATTACAGCGGAAATTTGAGGAGAATTCCTAAGGAATTCTGAGAATATGCCCACAGAAGTTTTGAGAATCAATTATACACACACATTCAAGTCTTTAAGTTTAGAACAACATTTGGAACTGCTGCTGAAAAGAGGGTATGTTTGTTATATATTTTCTCAATAGAAAAATTTATAACTGACATATAAAATGACTCTAGAACTACAACACTCCTGGAGATGCTCTAATTGTAGCAACCCTGTTATGTACAGGAAAAAAAATGACAGCGTTATCAGTTAATTTACAGCAGGCATGACGATGGTTTGTTTATACTGCCGGAGAAGGGAAGAAGTAGAAAATCGTGTGCTCCGGTTATAGCCGTTCCGGCTTCTGGAGAAAGGCGAGAGCCTGGTTCTTGACGCCCGACAGGGCCTTGGGGCGAGAGGTTGGTGGAACCGGCCAATCGGTAAAGAAGTATCTGGGCAAGATGGACATTCTTATGCGGGAGCGTGTCGGCCGCCCGTGTCTGAATCACCCAGAAGAAGCGACTGGAGGTGCAGGTGAAAAACATCTTTCCGGCAAAGCACGACGTCGTGGTCATAATGGACCACGAGACTTCATTTACGCCCTAGACCAAGGAAGTAAGCGTTGACGTCAAAAGTGTCTCAAACACCGAGTTCCCGAAGAAGGTCCTGTGGCTGACGATCAGCGAAAAGGGAATGCCAAGCCGCTGATCTTTTCTTCGGGGCTTGCAATGAATGGAGCTGTTGAAGATATACAGTACAAAGTGCCTGCCAGAAGTTTTCGCCTTCATAAAGAAGTATCACGCGAAGAAGGGTGTGGTCTTTTGGCCGAACCTGGTCTTGGCCCAGTATGTCAACTGATCACTGGAGAAGATGGACTGGTTGAAAATAAACGTTGGAATGAAGACCACCAACCGCCCCAACGACCGGTGGACAAATTTTGGGCGAACCTAAAACGAATGAACTACTCCAACAATTTTGAGGCCAAAACGGAGGAACAGATTATTGCCAAGGTCACGAAAGAGCTGAAGAGCACCAAGGACACAAATTGAACTAAAAATATTAGGGAACTACGACTCAGTTTAATTAAAAAAAGGAGTTACTCAGACTTTATGAGTGACTCCACTTTTTACATAGTTCCCATGCGACTCAGTAAAGTGGACATTGAGGTCAATTTGTGGCGGCATTCTCCCTCTCCTGTAAAGAGCGCCACGGCTACACATCCCGAGCAAGAACGAATAACTTGATAACTGGCCTTGGTATTTAAGAGCTCAGATTAAAAGGTAAAATACCTGAGGATAATACCATGAAATTGTTCCCACAATATTATGCGAATACCAAATTGAGATAAGACAATACCAAAACAGTACCTCTCCGGTATTCCCAGGTATCCGAAATAACAAGTTTTGTAATTCGAGAGATATTTTGCTTGCAATTCTTAGGTATTTTACCTCATAATCTGAGCTTTTTAATACCAAGACCAGTTATCAAGATTAAAATGAGGTATTCATATGTTATTGTCTCCTGCTCGGGCTCTTATGCTGTGCTCTTAAATACCAAGACCAGTTATCAAGATCAAAATTAGATATTCATATGTTTTCTTCTGCTCGGGATTCTACTCAATTTTGAGTCGTTTTGACTCACTTTCCTAAAAAGTGGAATCGCTTAAATTTGAGTAAAAGTAACTGGGATTGACAAGTAAACTAATCATAAACATCGACTTAAATCAGATGAATGTTTATGATTTTGTGACGTGACAATCCCTGTTATATTTACTTAAATCTGAATGACTTCTCTTTCGACGTAAGTGAGCCAAAAGCGAGTCAAACTCTGTTGATGGAATGCGTGGCCGTTTACTCCACTTTTTCTATGAACTCTCCATAGACTTCTAGGGTGATGTCGTCCACGAAGCCGAAATTTTTACCCCGTTAGGGAACTTCAACCTCAACACTTTGTCATACTTCGTATTCTAGAGTACGGGACTCAGGATCGAACCTTGTGGAACTCCTGCGGTGACTTGAACACGTTCCTGACCCGTCGCAGTGATGTATTTCAGTACCCGTATCGTTGTATACCAAGTCACAATCTATCAAGTGTTTATCGAGATGGCACCGGAACAAATGCAGATTCGCCAAAAAAATATGTGCGCCGTCGTGGAAAATTCGACTGATTCCCACAGATGGATCGGAAAATACCAGGGACTCCAGCGTCCGACGATGTCCCGGGTGGTAAAGTCACACAAGGAGAGCCAGGCGACTCAACGGCGGTCAGGCAGGGAAGACACAGTTGATCCGTTAAAGGCAAGGAAGGTGTTGAATCTGTTCAAGTGTCAACCGAACCTTTCGATCCGCGATGTGACGAAAAAGGCGGTGGTTTCTTGCTGGTTTGTCGAAAAGACGATGAAACGTGCCACAAAACACGGTAGCTAAAACCCACGCCAAATAGCTGTACCAAGAGTGGCTGGCAAAACCGAGGTGCGTCATGATGGACGACGAGACTTACTTCAAGGCAGATGCAATGCAATTGCTGGAGCAGGAGCCAGCGATACATCACGAAGAGTACCATGAATTGGCAAATTTACCGAGGCGAGTGCCTCCAGAAGCGACCGCTGCTCTTCCTACGGTCTCACAACTATTTTGGTTGGAATTGGTATCCTGCCACTAAGTGGTACAGAGATTTTTACCTTTAAATACTCTAGCTGAGGGCTCAAGACAACCGGTTAATATAGGACTTTGAAACGTTCAACCTTAGGAAATTAGTAAGCTTTAATTAATTCCGTTAAAAATTGTCCGTAATTGTGCCAACATGACTATAAAATCCAACATTCCATTTCACTTCAGATAATAATTTTCAAAGCCAAAATCATAGATGAACTATTACTACCAGTTGAGTCCTTGTTTTAAATCATTCGAACTATAATTTCACACAAACATTTGCTTTACTGTTCTTCTATTACCATAATTTCATGGGACTTGTTGCTCCATTTTACCTACATAGAAAAAAATCTTGTAGTAGAAACTACCATTTTACCCGACTGTGCCATCTTCAAAACTACCATGAAATTTCAGTCAAATTTACTACGTTTGTGGTAAAACCTTCAGCATTTGTGGTATATTTGACAGACTTCATATTGATATCAACCGCACCATGGTTGATCTAATGGCATGGTAAAATCGAACGCATTTATAGTCAGCTGAAAATTGTTGGTGTTTGCGCTTAATTTAAACCCCGAAATGGTAGTTTCTACTGCGGTTTTTTTTTTTGCGTGTAGTAATTTAACTATTTGAAAATCATGCAAAAACGGATTGACAAATTGGTCCAATCAAAGTAGCCATTCAACTCAAACATGCAACATTTCGCTCTTTTTGTTAGTCAATAGTGGGTGTAGTAACAGTTTGTGTCGCCATGATTTTGGAAGCCCACAGGCGGAACGCCATGAAAGGCGGCGAGAGAAATGATTTGAAGGGTACACACAAAAAAAAACGTAAAAAAATGTGAATGACTCTTGACTGGAAAATTGCTAATTGCATAATATTCAGAGAATCATTTGAGCGTTGAGACTTGAGTCGACTTACTCAGGTGGTCTATGGCAGCCATCGCATCGGTCGGAATACAGCTTAGTTTATTTATGGACCGGTGTACTGAATAATGAGTGCTATTCAATGTGCAGCTGATTGCCAAGTGGAGTCGTGAATTTGTTTTTTTTTCTGCTCTTCATGTGTATTTTGCTACTACTGGGGCGTCGTAAACTTTTCTTGGTAATTATTCAAATTAGAAACAAGTTATTGTCCGACGAAAGTGACCGATCAGTGAGTCAAGAAATGATTATTTAGTATGGTTTAGTTTAACAGATAGACGGTTAAAATGATAAATGAATTACTCCCAAAGTCCAAGTCCCCCGGTTATCTTGCAATGTTTGCTAAATTAATGATTGCAAAATATTTCACCCGCAAGCTACTTTCTGCTTCGGAGATAGAGACAAGCAAAAAGCCGCCAATTACTCTGCTCAACCGGTTGTCAATTGCTGAAGGTCTTTTCACTCTGGTGACGGTGCTCTGATTCAATGATTTTCCGTTTTCATTTCTCTTCGGTAGGGATTTAACTGTATTTGCTTTTCCAATTGCGAGGGCGTTGCTAATCGTTTTTTTTTTCTTTAATTCGAGACTGCCTGAATGCTATGGTATTTTGTCAGTGCACAGTGGTCCAGGAATGTTAATCCAATCACAAATCAATTCCACTGTGACAGAAGAAAGACCAGTAGCTCAAAAATATAACTGCATACATTTTGAAGGTTTGATGTGTTGTTTCTGTTGAAGATGCATTTAAGAAACCGAGTGGAATGGTTTAATATCAAATAAATGCCGATATTTTAAATTAGAACAATATGTGCCAAAATATAAACAACCAACCTACTGGTTACCATTGTTTTAAGCCAAAAATCGTGTGGCCAAAAACGGAACTGTATTACCATGAAGCATCAATATCCAACTCGGTGTGCAGCGTTTGAGGAAAGCGTCATGCTTACAGTTGACAGTTGACGCGACACAGACAATTAGACTCCCTTCGCTTGTAGATGAGGCTCAGCAAGCGAGATTATGATGCATGCTGCTTGGTATTAAAACAGTTGGTTTGTTATGAGATATTTCAATGTCTTTCATGCTTTCTTCGCGCCAGCTGTCGATGTTTGTATGTGTCACATAGAAAAGTGTATACAATTGAGCCCTTGACAGCCCTCGCCCGAGTCAGCCGGGAATGAATGTGATAAATGACTGATTTTCAGTGAATTGGAAAACTAACCAACAGCAGCACCTCGCATTGTGTAAAATAATAAGAAACATAGCAGCATGGCTCAACAGTAATCAACAGCGAGGCATACATATTTCGATTGTGAAGTAATCATTTTCTCGACATCTTGTCAGCGCCCATTAGCCAATGTAGATTGTGTTTGGGCAACGTGGAAGAGAAAATGTTTTTTTTTGGTGCCACAACGATCGTGTGGCTCGCCCAAATTCAAATGCAATTCCCAAGAACGTAGTTTAAGGATTATGTAAAAATTGCAACGAATGACTGAGAGACCAGTCCACGCGAAGTATTAACTACGTTTACTGTTTTACTTGCGTTATATAACATTATAGTCGTGAAAAGTGACGCTTACTTTGTATAGATGCACTTTGGTACTATCAGGGGCTGAATGGTCAAGAGGAAATTATTTGTTTCGGCTCGGAACGCTGAATTAATCACCCCTTAAAACATAACTCACAGCGAATAACCCCTCAAATATTCTGATTGATTGGCTTTATTATCGAGACTTCTCAAATATTCTGTCAAAACAGCACAGCGAATCAAAACTAGACCGAGATTAATTGATGAATTTTAGGAATGAATTATAACAGAATGGATTAAAGAATACAATAGAATATCTCAAGCAAAAAGGATGGAACACTTTCAAATAATGAATAAAATTGAAGCTAAACCTTGGTACAATATAATGGAAATAACTTCAACACAGACTATGAACAGAATAAGGACGTTCAACACTGCTACTAAGGACAGACTGTATAAATGGAACTAAATAAAAACAGATAGTAGTTAGCTTTGTGGAGAACAAGAAAGCTTGACTCATGTATTGGCATCATGTCACTACTCAATACAGGTGCTGGAATGGTTTAAAAAAATAAGCTCAACTTCCTGCAAGAAGACCTTAATCCTCCAAACACCAATCGAAAATAATTGAGACTATTGAAGCAGGAAAACATCTCAAGACAGTCAAAACAGATCAAGAAATGAAGAAAGCATGGGTCAGTGCACAAAACCTTGTCGGTTTCACTGGTGTACGGTATCTTATGTAGGGTCTCAAGAGAAAAGAAAGAGCATTTGAATTTGGAGCCCAGGATGAGTAAAGCGATTATGTTAAAATTTAGCAAAGATGTTATAATTAACACTCGGACTTAAAGGATACTTCTTCTTCTTCTTTCTTAGCGATTCAAGCTTATTGCTTCCGCAAAAAGCTTATTGCTTGCTCTCAACTTAGTGTTCTAAATGCACTTCCACAGTTCTTAAATAAGAGCTTTCGATTCCAGGTACCATTTTTGCATTAGTATGATTGAGTGGCAAGTACAATCATACCCTATGCCCAGGGAGTCGAACAATTTTTCCTTAATTTCTAGACCAGACCGGGAATAGAACCCAGCCACCTCCAGCATGGTGTTGCTTTGTACTCGCACCTTTACCGACTGAGCTAAGGGAGGACCCAAAGGATACTTGGAAGACGGATTAAGACGGCAAATTGTTTTGTGAGTAGCAGTTTTAACATTGACAACTTTTAGTGGTATAAGGCCCATCTTTGGACAGAAATACCGAGGAAACGGAGACAGATGAAATGAAAATAGGCATAACGAAGCAAGTGGAACACACATTCAGGCGAAAACCTCATTCAGATTCCAGGGCAATCTGATATCCGAGTAAACAAGAAGGAGAGGTAAATAGACAGATGATTTTGCAGGAAAAGAAAATGCTGTGGGCATGACCAAAAATTAAAAAAAAAAACTCTGAAAATTGTACTTATGGAATACTTTAATTGATTGTTTAGTTCTTTCTAACGAACAACACTTGAGTCTACCAAATTAACACAATGAAAAACTCGTAAGCTTTGTAGTAACCATTGCTGCTTTCTGATCAGAAGATTGGAATTCTAATCCTAGACCCATCCTAATCTTTGTAATTTTTCACATTCACCGTAGTACATCTACACTTCCTATAAATTCAAAAGAATTTGAGTGGTAGAATCCAAATTGAGTGGTGTACCGTTGAAAATCCGCATACACATAATTCATTCTCGAAATTCGACTATCACCACCTCCGTTTTTATCCGACTATCACCACATTTTCAGGGAGTAAAAAGAAACAATTAAAATTAGTTTTGGCATCATTCATTCAATTTATTTCACCTTTATATCCGAATGCGCGAACCCTGGCCTTAAGGTTCTGCACCAGCCCCCCCCACAACCCCTTTTTTTTTTTTGCATATTAACCCATGATTTCTTCATTTCTTCTACATTCTTCTCCACCTTAGGTCGTTTTAGAAGATGCTCCTTCATAATAGCCCAGTATATTTCTATTGGGCGCATTTCCGGAGTGTTAGGGGGATTCAGATCTTTCGGCACGAAATCGACATCATTCGCCTTATAGGGGAGGATGGTACAAAACGCACCGTTTAAGCAACATCGTGAATTACCAGGGAATCGAAGCATAAATTTAGAAAGAAGTTATTCAGTTTGGTGCATTACGATGTTTTCGTTGTTGATCAAATGTGATTTAAATTCAAAACGATGATTTTTCATGATTTTTCAAACCTTTTTCAATTTGATCCCAAGACGACACCGGGGTAAAACTCCTGTTTCATTGCTCAATATACACTCCAAAATTTGGGTAAGACGCACCACAATACTGGGATATGATGCACCACAATATTGGGATAGCATGCACCGCTTGTACAAGGTAAAAACACGGCCAAAAAAAGTTACTCATTAGAGTTGTAAAGTGAGGAGGCTGCAACACATCTCCACATCCTTTTAGCTCTGTTTGGTAGTCAAGCAGCCAATGGGTATAGAATAAGGATAGCAAAACGTTGCGATACGTTGCCAATCCCTCATTATATACACGCCGAGAAAAAAGAACCCAACGGAGCAGTTAAGTGTGGAAAGCCAACGTTGGGTATAATTATGTTTACTTACCATTGGGTTCAGATTACTTACTTTTGGGTAGAATTTTACCAGAAGTAATTTATTTATACCCAACGGTAGGTTAACTTGATTATACCCAACGTTGGCTTCTTACACTTAACTGCTCCACTGGGGACTTTTTTTTAAGCGTATAGACGTATATAACGCCACGGTGAGGATGGTACAAAACGCACCGTTTAAGCAACATCGTGAATTACTAGGGAATGGAAGCTGAAATTTAGGAAGAAGTTATTGAGTATGGTGCATTACGATGTTTTCGTTGTAGATCAAATGTGATTTAAATTCAAAACGATGATTTTTCATGATTTTTTAAACCTTTTCCAATTTGATCCCAAGACGACACCGGGGTAAAACGCCTGTTTCATTGCTCAATATGCACCCCAAAATTGGGGTAAGACGCACCACAACACTGGGATATGATGCACCACAATATTGGGATAGCATGCACCGCTTGTAAAAGGTAAAAACACGGCTATAAAAAGTTACTCATTAGAGTTGTAAAGTGAGGAGGTTGCAACATATCGCCACATCCTTTTAGCTCTGTTTGGTAGTCAAGCAGCCAATGGGTATAGAATAAAGATAGCAAAACGTTGCGATATGTTGCCAACTCCTCATTATATACACGCTTAGAAAAAAGTACCCAACGGAGCAGTTAAGTGTGGGAAGCCAACGTTGGGTATAATTATGTTTACCTACCATTGGGTTCAAATTACTTACTTTTGGGTAGAATTTTACCAGAAGTAAGTTATTTATACCCAACGGTAGGTTAACATGATTATACCCAACGTTGGCTTCCCACACTTAACCGCTCCACTGGGTACTTTTTTCTAAGCGTGTAGACGTATTTAACGCCACGGTGCGTTCTGCCCCAGTTTTAGTTTTGCATAGTTTTGTCTAAATATTCTGAAAATACGTGGAATTATAGTGAAGTTTTGATACTATCTTGAAGTTTTGTTGTGTGCGATACATGTGAAGTGAATTTATTATAAACCATGGATATTAACGCATGGTAAAAGCTTATTTTAATAACACTATTATTTACATGTGAGGTACAGTCATGACAATTTCTTCAATTTTGATCATATTTTGGTGTATTTAGTGCCTTATTGTACTACAAAATTATGAGTTATGCTGTTTTATGTAAAAATTGATAAAGTATCATTCCATTAAAGCTATAGTTTTGAAGATTTGAGCATATTTATTGAGTGGGTCATTCTACCCCACCAGTGCATTTTGTACTGTTCTCCCTATTTTTAAGGTTTTCTGTTCGAACTACCACCCATTGTAGCACGGAAGCTAAGTTCGACAGAAATTGGCTGTCCTCTCTGTTGGGCAACATCACCTATACGTATCCACGGGGATATGAAGAATCCCCTTCCAATAACAAGATTGAACAATTGGTCAAAAAAGCGAGCAATCTCACATGAGGATGTTCCAATGGGCGGAGAGAAGAGCCCGCCCTTTATTCACAAATTGTTAGCAATGAGTAGTTAAAATTCCCTTTCTACCCATCCAGTCTGATTCAATCGGGCACCCTGATGGTCCTTTCCATTCCTCCAATGTTAGCAACAATCAATAGTCATAACGAAACTAGCGATTTCAAATTGGTTCACTGTTGAAGAACCCCTTTGTCCGTAGTAAACCTTGTAGCTTGCACCTTGCAATACATTCTTGCGTTTTTTTGGTACTAGAATCTTAGTTTTGTTTTGATTTGCTGGGTCATGTTGACAGAATATTTGAGGGTGTTTTCGTGTGAGTAATTTTGCTAGGGACGGATCATTAAGCTTGGGATCAAGCGTGCTGTTACTTGAGCCAAAAACTATATTCATTTCCTTCATGAGTATCCAGCCGCTGGTAAAGAATGTGCACACCAAAAAGTAGTCGTCGGAAATGCCCTAATGCAGTCTTCTCCGTGTACGCTTTGCTAATCCGATCACTACTACATGAATATTAATGTATGTGTGCTATGTCGAAGACGTCGTTTGGCTACAGTAACCTTTATTCAGTAAAATGGCGTCGAATCAAGAACGCGTGCGCGAAGCAATTTTGCACAAAAGAGTGGAAAATCCAGATATGTCGCACGGCGATATTGCCAAGTCATTAAAAATCGCAAAATCGACAGTTACTAAAGTGCTAAAAACTTTCAGCAGCGCTTAACTTTAAAGAGAAAGGTCGGTTCCGGAGGTAACCATGATTCTCGTTTCGTCGCGGAGAGGAAGAAAGTGATTAAAGAATTTAAGAAGAAACCGAATATCTCCGTTCGTGATGTGGGGAAAAAAGTACAAATGTCTCCATCGTTCGTCCAGAAAGTGAAGAAAAGTGCAGGCTTGAAATCATTCAAAGTAGGTGTTGCTCCAAATCGTAACGACAGCCAGAACAAGAGCGCAAAATCTCGATCGAGAAAATTATATGACACTATGCTGAAGGAATACGACCGCATAATATTGGACGACGAAACATATTGCAAAGCTGACTTTAAGCAGATACCGGGACTACAGTTTTATACCTCGTTGCAAAGAGGAAATGTTGCTGATCGTTTTAAGCAAAAAAAATTGTCGAAGTTCCCAAAAAAATACCTCGTATGGCAGGCAATGCGGATGCGGATGCGGTCTCAGAAGCGACATCTTCATCACGACTGGCACTCTAAATGGACAAATTTACGTAAAAGAGTGTCTGAAAAAACGACTGTTGCCGTTCATTCGGGAACACAACGGTTCGGTGCTGTTCTGGCCTGATCTGGCATCTTGCCACTATGGAAAACTGGCTAAGGATTGGTACATTGCTAATGGTATAAATATTGTCCCAAATTATTGCAATCCGCCAAATTCGCCAGAACTCCGTCCGATCGAAAAGTATTGGGCTCTGGTCAAGAGGAATCTTCGAAAAACGAATAGCGTAGCAATTGATGAGAAAAGCTTCAGGCGTAACTGGCAGAAAGCTGCAAAATTGGTGACGGATGACACTGTGCAAAAACTGATGGAAAGTGTCAAACGAAAGGTGCGGGCATTTGGATATAACAGGTCAAATTGACTTAACTGTATATGTTTTATATATGTATTTTTATGAAGTCTTAAATAAATGATTTACTTTTGATTTTCTCATATTTTCCATTTAATACCACTAATTTCCCGTTGACTACGTTTTGGTGTGCACATTCTTTATTAGCATGACATATTTGTATAATTATGCATATCATTATAAAAGAGAAGAATACTACAAGCATACGTATCTATATTATATGATCTACATTTGGATGATCCTGAACTTAAAGACATGTTGTATACCGCTTCCTGAATATTCCTGATCAAGCCTGAAAAATCTAGAAAGTCATTTAGTTTAGTTCATGAGCACGATTGCCACCCAAGGTTGCTTCTCCGTTATTGCCAGACCAGCTTGGAACTAACATACTTGCTCATACTCATACTTCGGGCCCTGCCCTAATGCGGGTCAAGTAGGGAATGGGTGGGAGTATGTTTACGTGGTACTCTCTTTGAAGGAAACTGCGGAAACCGAGAAATCACTGGGATTTTTTATAAAATGGTTGGGTTTTCAGCAGGATCCGTTTTGGTAAACGGTCTGCTGAATTCAACAGATATTGCTGATTGCAGTTAAAACTGGACTCCGACAAAAACAGAAAAGGT
Source organism: Aedes koreicus (assembly GCA_024533555.2). Classification (NCBI taxonomy): domain Eukaryota; kingdom Metazoa; phylum Arthropoda; class Insecta; order Diptera; family Culicidae; genus Aedes; species Aedes koreicus. Next base: position 141,861 of record JAHHFK020005977.1, on the reverse strand, counting down.
GTGATATCAGTGCACGTTTACAACAAATCGTTTCCTGTCTTCAGTGAACTTATACCTTTCAGCATAAAGGATAAGTGCACCGAAGACAACAAAACGATTTGACGTAAACGTGAACTTTCATCACACTTTAAAATGCGCAAAAAGAGTCTAGAGTCCAATAACAACTGCAACCAGCAATATAAGATAGAAGATATTTTACTATGTTCTCGATTTTTTCTCTGAACAGTGATGCACAGTAAAATTATTCAAATTTTGGTACCGATTTAAACAAACAGTAAGGATGCTGTTGGGGTCACTTGAAAACTTGGGTGGTTTATTTCAGCAGAATACAAAAATACGTTAAAACATCGAGTTTGAGGACCAATTTAAACCAACAGTAAGGATGCTATTGGGGCCACTCACAAATGTGAGTGGTTTTTTTTTCAGCAGAATAGAAAAATACGCTAAAACTTCGAGTTTGAGAACTGATTTAAACCAACAAGAAGGATGTTGTTGGGCCAATAATGTTTCAATAGTCCCGGAAAAGCTGAAAAACAAAAAACTAAAAGGTACAGCCTCATTGGTTTGTTCGAAATGATGACATATAACTACACAACTACAATGCAATATTCTTTGAATTAGCCCTTTCAGGCCTGATTAATACATTATGCCAGCAATCTGATTAATTTGGTGCTCAATAACATATAAATGATTGAAAGAAGTAGGATATATTTTTGCGAGATGTGCTAGGTCGTCCAAACGGTTCTGAAGTTCAGAGCTTAAGATCTACAGTTGTAACAGTAGCTTTATCCGCTATACAATGTTATGATATGTATTCTAACATATTCAATGAATGCCCTGGAAGACTAACAGACATTATGAGATAATCTACCGTAACTTTGTATAGCCCATAAAGCTACTGTTATAATGGTTGACCTTAAGTTTTGAATGACCTAAAACTAACAAGGTTATCCTATGATGTCTGTGGCCGTTTCAATGAATATGTATTCAAACTTATCGTAGCTTTGTATAGCCCAAAAGGCAACGGTTACTACTATGTATCTTAAATTCTGAACTCAAGGTTAGCTTCTATGAACTTAAACATCCCAAGATAATCTGATAATAACTGGCGACCTTAAAAAAGATTCACTGAATGTATTTGAAGGCATATCGTCACCTTTCATAGGTTACAAAGCTAAAGTTACGACTGAGGATCCTAACTTCTGAACTCAAGGGCAGTTTTGGTGACCACGAACATCCCAAGATATCTCATAATATAAGTTTACTTTCCAGAAAATTCACTTAATTTGGTCAAATACATATTGTTACTTTGTCTGGTCCAGAAAGCTACAGTTACAGCTGTAGATTTTAAATTTTGAATTCCAGGATAGTTTGAATAACCAAGAACATCTATCTCATAATGTCTGTTGTTCTTCCAAGATATTCAATGAATATGTTGAAATACACTGCGTAGCTTTGCATAGCCCAGAGAGCTTTTGTTGCAAATGTAGGTCCTATGTTCTGATCTCAAGGATCACCTCAAGGATGACCTAGAACATGTCATATTGCTTTTTAATGTTTGTTCAACTTTAACCCTTATGTGATCGACAGGGTACCCGGGTACCTTTTCATGTTTTACATTACGAAATTTTATAGTTTATTTTAAAATAAGAAGTTAACATTCAGTGACATCTTAATAAAAGTTGAAAGGCAAAAAAAAACATTTCGTATAGTAGCAAGGGGGGCCGAAGGGGGGGACTTCGATTTTTTTTACCCCGGGTACCCACCAAATTCAAATGATTATAACTCTGGCAATTATTGACCGATATTAATTCTTTTGGCACCGTAAGATTCAAAAACTCATTCACTTCAGAGACATTATGTGCAATTACCATTTGAGTTCATCTGGTTCTTCTAAATCCGGGTTTCCAGGGCTGTGTTCCGGTACGGAGACACAATTTGCCAAGAACATTTTCAGTAGAAAACCCTGGCAATATGGTTATCAAAATTCATGAAATTTCGCCAGTAGGATATTTCTCAACGTTTTGTGGCTAGTTTTGTTCATGGCCAATCGAGGCCTCATAGGAACCTGTTTCGAGATGACCGTTCCAAGGACAAATGATCAGATCGCCAAAACGTATGTTGCCAGGGTTTTCTACTAAAAATGTTAATGGCCACTCGAGGCCCCACGAGAACCTGTCACAGAATGGCTGTTTGACAAGTTAACATATGGCTCACACTGAAATGGAAATAGTTTCTGGAATAATTCCAAAGATTTTGACATCCGTTCCTGGAAAATCATTAGATATCCTGAAATTGTTACAGGATATTCTGAAATTGTACATTTTTGACATCCGTTCCTGGAAAATCATTAGATATTCTGAAATTGTTACAAGATATTCTGAAATCGTACAGGACCACAGCCCCGGAAACCCGAATTTGATTTGGTACCAGATGAACTTAAACGGACATTGCCGGTAATGAACATGGAGCGAATGAGTTTTTGAATCTAACGGTGCCAAAAGAATTAAAATCGGTCCATAATAGCCAGAGTTATGATCATTTGAATTTGGTGGGTACCCGGGTTCCCTGTCGATCACTTAAAGGTGTTTTGTTTGTCGAACACATAAGGGTTAAGAATAATAATTGAATATGTTTGAATATTTATTATAACTATGTATTGCCTCAACATTACTGTTACGGCTGTTAATCTTAAGTTCTGAACGCCAGGACAGTTTGGATGACCCAGAGCATTCCAAGATTATCTTCTTGTGTATTTTTGTGTTCGAAAATATTCACTGATTATGGTTGAATTCGTGACGTAACCTCATATAGCTCAAAAAGCTACTGTTACTACCGTGGATTTCAAGTTCCTCGATGACCTCGAATATCCCAAGATTGTCGCATTATGTCTGTTAACCATGCACACTATTCAATGAATATTCATAAATACTTATTGTCCCTTTGCATTCTCGAAAAACCTACTGTTGCAACTGGAGATCTAATGTTCTGAACTCAAGGACAGTTTTGACGGCCTAGATCATCCCAGTTTATCTCATAATGTTTTTTTCACGTTCGAAAATATACACTGAATATGATTGAATACGTAGCGTAACTTTGTATAGCCCAAAAGTTACTACCGTAGATCTTAAGTTATGAACTCAAGGACAGTTTGGATGACCTAAAACATCACAGAATTATCAAATAATGACTGTTGACCTTCCAAAAGGTTTTTTCAATATGTTTGAATACATATCGTCACCTTTCATAGGATATAAAGCTACTGATACAAATGTAGAACTGAAGTTCTGAACTCAAGTACATTTTGGATAACCTTAAACAACACAGAAAGAAACAAAAATATTTACCGTTTATAAACAAGAATTTAATAATACGTATGCATATGTACCATATTCTAAAACAACGCTTTACACTATTAATATGTCATTTATTTTTTCTTCCTGAACATCATCATATTCCGGATGTTCTAGGTCGTCAGTTAGGCGTTAAACTCATGTGTTTTTTGTATTTTTCAGAGAGAAGAATTAATGTAGAACAAATTTTCTGGACATAGTGTACACTTTTATTCTGTCTGTGATTTCATAAAGCCATTTTCCTTTTGGGGTCATATATGACCCCTTAGGCCTGAAGGAGAAAACATACTTTTCAAGACAAGGTTTAACATTTATGAATTTTCCAATAGTATGTGGTCCAAAATCAACAATGTTCTCTATCAAAATTGATGCGTAGAAGTATTTCCGATCCATTGCTGCAAAAATTTTGAACATTTTTTGAGAAATCACTGAGATATTAACGCTCAAAACCTGACCACTTTTCGCGACGGTCGCAGTGCGATATTTTTCAAATTGTACCCCAATATAGAAAACAAAGACGTAGTCCTACGTCAAAAATATCAGTCCCATCAACAAAGACAAAGCCGCAACAAAAAAATATTTGATTGGTTATATGAATCAACAGATTTTTCCATTAATTATGTTACGCCAAAAGTGACTTTTAATAACAACCCCCCCAAGCGACGGGCGAAGCCTCATATGATCAGGAAACCACCCAACGCCCAGCAAAGAATAGGATACAATATGGAATACATCAGAAAAGAAAAGCATGAGATTTAAAATGACGATTGGACCTACAAAAAACCAACAAACAGTAGATGTCACTTATAAAATGAAAATGAACCAAACCCCAACAACACATGCATTGACTATAAGGGCAATAAATAAAAATGATAAAAATGATAGTAGTCACAAACAATGTGAACCAAGTAACAATCAGCAACAATACAAACACACCACATACCGCGGGTTAGGCGAGCCAAACCCAAAAAAGACGTGCAAATGCGAAGCTGAAAATAAAAAAACATTACCAAGCCGAGGAAACGCAAAACCAACACATTTATTAATTAAGCCCAGATCATCCCAAAATACTGAAACAGAAGGCATCGAACGGTGCACAAATGAGCGTGGGCTAAGCGTCAAAATGCTTCACAGAGAACATGCAAAAATAACAAGAGAAGTGGAAGGCGTAGTAAATAAGGGAATGTATGAGAGTAGTTCTTAAATTTAGGGCAAACCCTTCCTCAAGCCAAATCTCAATCCTTTGGATTTCACAAAAAGTCACACTTTTGACTCTTTCTAGAAACTTTTGATGACAAATTGGGACAATGTGCCTCACAAAACGGTGCGTTCCAGATGCGAAGCGTTTGAGAAACATAAAAGAAAAAGGTGACATGTTCGAGCTCAACGTGTAATTTTCTACTAATTATATGTAAGTTTATTGGAAATAAAGCGTTTGTTGATTTTAAATAAGCCATTCGTTGTTTTTTTTATAAACATTTATTTTACTGACAAGCAATCTTTGCCACCCTGTAGTGAAATAATTATTTTTTAACTTAGGTCGAAGCCTGAAACAAAATACAATATTGAATCCTGGTAAACATGAGCGTTTTTAATGGATTTCCTGAATCAACTTGGAGAGGAAGATTAGTACCCCAGCGGCGCACTTGTTGAATTCCAGTACAAGTAATTTCAATGTGGCTTGATGAAGTTACAATCAAGTTGCTGCAACTAATTTTGACAGTTTTGTGTGGCTTGGGTATTTTCCATTTATTCCCACTACCATTTCTTCATATCTTCCCTACCATTCAAATCAATCAAACCTATTCTTCTAAAGCCCAATCAAATAACTAAAAAAGCTACGTCAAAATGGCATGATGAACATGAATTACTCTCTAGCAAAACCCATGACAGCGAGAATTCTCTTTCAACCAACTAATCAGACCATCTGTGTGCAGTCAAAATCAATAAACCATCAACAATGTTAGAACGCATGAATGTTCCAGTATTATCCTGTTTCCTGGACCAATCACGATCTTGTTAGTCGAACAAAGAAAAGCAGGTTCCCCCAAAACTCTTCCGGGTCAATTAGGCGAGTTCCCTCCTTTTACCCCTAACCCAAAAACCAAATCGGCTCCGACGAGTCGCACATGTAATCACAATTAAATCCACCTATTCGGTACTATTTCAGAATCCAGTCCATGCCAAGTCGTTTTGCAGCATATGTATACGGGGGGTGATCAGCACAAAAACAATGTTTTACGTAGATGAAAAAAAAAAACGCGCAAAATTCACAACCCACACTGATATTGCGCGCCGGGTCGTTTGCAAATTGCGCAGATTCTCGACCTGTGCTGGGAAGATTTTCGAACGTAGCCTCGAACAGGGGAGGATCCTTTGTTTTCACGCGAATCACCGACCACCTGAGACTGGCCGATCACGATGATGATGATGATGATGATGATGATGATGATGATGATTGTTACCGGGGGCTGATGGGCTAAAGGTGAATTGATGATGATGAGTCGAGCGATAGTGCCGTCAGTTTGGCGATCTTATGTAAGTGAGGTGGCGCTGGTTGAACGGGGAGGTTCGCCGTGCTGTTCCAGTGCTGTAGATTGGGTAGTAGATCGTGTACAGCAAAGCAAATGAGGAAAATGAGAAAGAATATTTTAAGTACTCTCATGATGGCTCATCACTGGATGGGGTGGTCGGGTTGGTGGTGGTGGTCATGCGGCAGTTGTTGATGCCGTTGACTAGTCTTTGCTGTCTCATGCGGATAGGAAAAACTTTTTTTTCCCCAAAAAAAAAAACCACCATTTCTCCCCCCCCCCCCCCCACCGCCACGCACACCACAAAAAAACACCCAAGCGGACACAAAACCCCCCACAAAAACCCCCCCCAAAAACAAAAAAAAAATAGCAAGAAGGAAAAGTTTTTAAGAAAAAAAAAAAAAAAAAATTTTTTTTTTTTATTTTTTTTCCCCCCGAGTTTTAAGAGCACCCTTTTTAAATTTTTTAAAAAAAAAAAAAAAAAAGAAAAAAAAAATTAAAAAAAAATAAAAAAAAAACCTCCCCCCGGAAAAAAAAAGTAATGCCTTTAAAAAAACTTCCCGCCACTTTCAAAATTTCTCTGTGGTTAAATATTATCACACGGCCAAAAATCGAACTCAATGGGCTTCAAATGGTGAGTTGACAGCTTCGAAGGAGGGTGCGACCGATCTCTCGTCCTCACAAGTTCCTACCTCACGCCTCCACGAGTCATATGATCACAAAAGACTGCCAGCTGAAACATGGAGACGCTGGTTGGCGTAGCCTGGGCAATGTTGTCATTTTGACTATAGCAAAGTGAGGGGGTGCGACTGAAGATCATGTACACCTATAAATCATATTGTATATTTTCCATTTTCATTTTATTAATAATTTCACTAAGCACGCTTTGGAATTATATTTGCATTCCAAAACCATGTAAAAGCCTGGAGAAACATGACAGGTATCAAAGTCTCAATTTGTTTTTCAGCATTTCAGGATAACATTTAATTTAAAATTGCACTTCTGAACTTCAACTACTATATTCATAAAAGACTGGCATGTGCTTATAAGCAATGTAGGATTATATTGTGTTTAGTGGCATTATGGTAAGATAAGCAATTTATTTCAGAAATCATCAAACCGGACTCTTCGATCACTCAAATTGCTATCTTTGAAATGTTACTAGAACAGTATAAAAAAAAAATATTACATCATGTCTGATCAAATAATATCTTTTATTGCAATTTGTCTTTGATATTTGAAATGATCTACTCTGTTTTCAGCTCTTCCAGGACTAGTAGGATATTGATACATATCTAATTTTTATTTATTTTTCAGTGAGATTAGAGTGTTTTTCCGCTATGTCGCGAGTGAATCGATGATTATTAGCAGTTTTTAATCTCGATATAGAGTCGCCTCATAGCGGGGATTTGCATTATTGGCAGAGTGTGGAGTGAAAAAAAAAGAAGACTAGTGCAATGTAGAGAACGGCCATTTGCTTGTCAGAAGTAGCAAACGAAAACAACGCGCATGGGCGGGTGAAAAGCTTGCACATAATTTTAGGTGCATTCACCACGGGGTGTACAGAGTTTTGTTATGTAGGTTGCATATCTAACGGGCGGTCTAGCAACGTTAATTTTTGTGCATATTTAATCGCGAGTGCATGAAATTAATTACGAATCAACGTCGAAAATTTTTATTTTTACGAATGAACAAGATAGTGTGATTAAGGAGGCAGACATGGGTGAGATCTATTTGATTATAACTATATAACAATATTCTTATTTTCCAATAATACTAAATACGTGCCTGGTTCGGAAATTTAAAATTTCCAAATCTGGAAGTGTGTTACAGTGCCCTTATCCAAATGATATCGGTAATGTTTACATGCGGGGCTTATTGTATGTGAAAGTAACCTCGGAATGGGCGTGACTCTCCAGACCTTCTGAAATGGGTTGCTGGATCTGCAGTAGAGCTATCACTTTCTAGCTCCCGGATTAAAGCTGCTTCCAATGGTCACTTGTAGGATTGTTGTAAACAGATTTCTTCCATAATACCATTGCCGGCCGATGGGTGTTAGATTGGATACACACACACACACACGCCCCCAAAAATGAACTCAATGTGACAGCTTACTTTACTCACAGACTGAGTTACTCCACTTTTAACGAAACTGAGTCGTAGTTCCCATGCGACTGAGTAAAGTGGACTGCCAATAAGGGCATTATTTTTATTTAATTTTCATTTTGCTGAAAATGTCTTTATTGTGTAGTTCTGGATGTTTCATTTATGATGCAACAAATTGCTTTAAATAAGAATTTCATTTGCTTTTTTTAGAAGCGTTTTAAAATATTCGTCCTATACTTTAACATGCAAAGAAATCACTCTGCTTTGAATCAACAAAATATTTCGTTGGTATTCAAAACAAGGTTTCTATTTGTTGCAATTCATAAAAAAAGTTCCAAATCAATTCAAAATTTCATTCAAATCAAATCAATGAAATGATTCAAAGTAATCACTGCTATGTAATATTAATTTTAATAATATTTGATTCATAACAATCACATTAATTTTTAAACTCCAATGATTAATTTATTGCTTGAACAAAATATTTTGTTTTGAATCAACAAAATGATTTGTTGCTTTCCAATACAAGGTTTCTATTTCTTTCAATTCATAAACAAGTTAAAATTTAAATCAAAATTTCCTTCAAATCAAACAAATAAAATTATTTAAAGTAATAACCGCTGCGTTATATTAATTTATGAGCGCACATTTCATACTGTCAGCCAGCCGATTGTTATTGTTATTGTTCAAAAGTGTCTCAGTACTGACGATATGGCATTTTGCTGTCTCTGCTTTTCTAATATAAGTTTAAACATAATCAATTAGAATTGTTAAAACAGATTATTACGGAGTTATTCTCTTTGTAGATATCTTGCTTTATCTTCAGGTTCTTTTATTATCACCTTTGTGTGGGTCCCTTCTCATTGTTCGATTCCTGACAATGAGAAAGTGGACTCGCTTGCAAGGGTGGGTGCTATGGAAGGCGATATTTATGACCGACAAATCGCCTTCAACGAATTTTTCTATATTTTTCGTCAGATATCACTCGATAGCTGGCAGTATAAATCACTCCTAAGGTGTCTAAGAAATGTTGGTTCAGGGGATTGGATGTGGGTCGAGACTTCATTCGTGGATGTCTCGCCTCATGTCCAATCATTATTCTTTCAACGCTCATTTGTTCCGTGTTGGGCTGGGAGACAGCAATCTCTGTGAATGCGGACAAGGTTACCAGGACGCAGATCACGTTATTTGGTTTTGTGCTGAGCATCGTGGAGTCAGATCTGAGCTTTATGATTCCCTTCGGGCTCGAGGTAGACAACCCAATGTACCGATTCGAGACATTTTGGCAGCACGCGATCTGGAGTTTATGAAACTCATTTATGTGTTTTTTACTAACATTAGCCTTAGATTGTAGTTTGATTAACTTACATGTTTAGGTTAAATTTTTGAGGATTGTGTGCATCGGTGTGTGATTGTGGTTATGTGTGTGAGTGTTGTTGTGTGTGTGAGTGAGTGATTTTTTTTTAAATTGAAAACGTTCAATTAAAAAATTGTAATTTGAAATTCCAGATATAAGAAAACCATTGTTCCTCATGCTTTGTTTAACATTTCCACCGCAATTTTCCCATCCATAAAATTGTAATTCCTATTCACCTCGAGACGGCCGCGAGCAATCGGTTCCACCCCCTTAACCTTAGTTCTAAGATAACTGATGTATATAAACATGAAAACTTGGCTCTGCAAAGTTGATTCGATTGATTCTGTACAAATAAATGATTTCATAAAAAAAAATCTGACAAACCAGTTGAATGGTATCAATATCTGGTATCAGTTAACGCAAAGTGGCCTTCCGAATCGGGTTGACATGGGCTACATATAAGACTAAGAAAACATGTTTTGAACAATAAAACACGACGTTCAGTTCTATGAAGCATGAAGTTTTATTTCAATTCAATGGTTTTCTTGAATAGTTTCATCATTGTTCATTATTTGTAACAATATTTCATATTGTTTTGACCAATAAAACACGGTTTTGTTGAATTAGTTCATAAGTTTTATTGGTCCATATTCAAACCAAAATTTTAGTTGAATAATTCCCATTTTGTATTGGTATAACTACGTTTTTTTTTTGCGTGAACTCCCATGTCAAATTTATCACCACTCGGTGTCTTTTTCTTTTTTCAACTTGGATTCGTCCAATGTGAGTTCAGAACAGCAATGCAGCATTACACCATGCTGTGCCCGGGACGTACTTTTTTGCGTTGGTTTGAAACAGTCGACTAGACTAGCTGACTCTGCCATTCCAACCCACAGAGGCACGTTCCGGACACTGCACAGTCTAATAAGAACTCTGCTTAAAACTGCTTCCCGGTGAGATATGAATGGTGGTGCGGCGGGTGCGGGTAGGCCGGTGGCGTGCATCATAATGAACAAGGTAATTAAGTATAATCCATACTGTCAGAAGCGCCAAATTCAGAAAATTAATGGGGGGGTGGTGGGGTCGGGTTTGTTTTTTCTTGAAAATAATGCAAAAATAAAAATATCAGTATTAGTTATAGTTTTTAAATCCTATTCCAATGAGTAAAAAACAAAAACAAACATTTTTCAGTAGAACATTTGTGTATTATTACGATTTCTTTCTACAAAAACGTTCAGGCTTCAAACACTCCACTTTTCTAAACTCATTCAAAACTTCATCCATGTCCAGCTCTTTCACCATGTCCTTGTTGAAGTGCAATATGGCCACAGAATTTAGCCGCTGTTGTCCCATGGTGGAGCGCAAGTATGTCTTCAGTCTTCGAAGTCCCGAAAATGACCGCTCAGGTGTTGCAGAAGATGTCAGAATTGCCACAAATATGTTCAAAAATTTTACAAACTCTGGGAGAACTTCAATCAAATGCGGTTCTTTCTTGAAGTAGGCAACAATAGCTGAGATATTCTCAACACACTTGTTGATCATTGTCGATCACTTAATCGACATCACCCTCATAAAAACTCAGAATTTTTGCTTTGTTTGCGTCGTCAATTTCCAAAAGGAACTCAAACGATTCAGTTTTTTTTTTTTTTTTGTCGATAATTTCCTGATCATGAATCTCTTCAACCGACCCTGCGATTGATTCTCTTCTCTGTGATTGTTCGTCTGGATCGAATCGTTTTGTTACCCTCTTTTTCCGCGGCAACTTTGGAGATCCTACCTCGGCCGGGTTGCCTGATGATACTCTTTCCCAAACCTCGGAAAACTCCTTTTTTCAAACTTGACTTCAACGTTTCGGTCATTCGGTATCCTTCCTCCAGACGTAACGATTTTCTTTAGAGCGCCGTGTTCACCGTGTCAATGTATCCGAATAATTTTTACTAGTGCCATCAAGGTTAAGTAAAAGTCGAATTTCTCCATCATTCTCAAAAACCCAGTAGCTTTTGCACCAGCATCAGAAGCATCACTATCAGCCAAAGTCGTGAAAAATTCAACCAAAGCGGATTAGTTTGATAAAGCAGATGACATGAACACGAATTTGACTGTCCATCTTGTTGGGCACAAAGCTCGAAGTTTGGTGGAATCATCTGATTTAATAGACTAGAACATTGCGAGCCGTTTTGGTGAATCTCTGACGAAGTTGATCAGATCCTTCAATAAGTTTAAGCTATCTCGGCAAATAGGAATCGTCTTTATGGTGTCTTACGCCACTAAGTTCAAAGAATGAGCCAAGCAGTGGTCAAACAAAGCTCTCCTTTCGTCACCAAGAATCTTAGCTTGCACTCCATTTTTGCCACCAGTCACATTCCTTGCTCCGCCATAATACTGCCCCCTACATTTGGTCAGCGGAAAATCAAACCGGATAAGTATATCCTTGATGACAGAATAAAGCGTGTCGGAGTTTATACATTCCACTTAATCGAATCCAAGGAAAATTTCTTCGGCTTCCATGGATTTCTGGCAAAACGGATGCAAAATGAAAACTGCTCCTTCCTTGAAATGTCCACTGTCTCATCGCACATAAAGGGTGTAAGGAATCGAATTGCGACACACACAAATATTCGGCAAAATCCGCTCGTTCAACCAATCATCTTCAAGCTTTCAGGGAGTAAAAAAAAATTATATGAATATTTTCCAATGTTTGTTTTATTCAATTTCAATTCAAAATCTAAATGCACGTACCTTCATTACACTACTCATAAGGTCCTATACAACATTTGGACCAACTTTTTTTTGCGTGGCAAACCATTTTTTCTTCATATCTTCCTCCGATTTAACTTCCTTAGGATGCTTCCAATGTGCCTGCTTCATGATGGCCCAGTACTTTTCAATTGGCCGCAGTTCCGGTGCATTGGGGGGGTTGAGATGCTTCGGCACGAAATTGACCTCCTTATCCTTGAACCACTCCAAAACCTATTTCGAGTAATGGCGCGAGGCTAAATCCGGCCAGAAAATCGCAGGACCATCGTTTGACCTCAAAAGAGGAAGTAGACGCTTTTGAAGGCATTCATGTAGGTACACCTGTCCATTGACCGTTCCAGTTGTCACGAACTTTCCACACGAGCAAATTGCTTGCAAAATCATATATTTTTTGGCAAACTTTGACATTTTCTGCTTTCTAACGTCTTCAGGGACATTGAATTTATGATGAGCAGTAGAAAACTGGAGCCTCGGAAGCTGCCGAAATGATATTTCGCCCCTCTTCAAAATTATTGGTGGGGGGAGGCAAAAAATGCTTCGCCCCCCAAAGTTGGCGCCTATGCATACTGTTGGTTTCATATCTAGGATCAAGTAGATCTTGCACAGTTTGTCAGAGCCCAACAGCATCCTTACTGTTGGAATAAATCGGTCGAAGTCGACTCTCAAGCATTATTCAAAACAACCTTTTATTTTAGTGGAAAACCACGATCAAACTTTGTGAATGGCTCCAACCGCATCATTACTAAGGCTTGCTTCATTTAGAATTGGAACAAACTTTTGCTCATATTGTGGCGCTCCTGGTGGACGGATTTGGAAGTTCACGTATGTATTTTTGACATTCCGCAAATCGACTGTACTTTGTCAACATGGAAGCCGAAAGAAGGGAAAAAAATTTGCACAGTTATTTGGAAAATCCATTGTGGTCTGCATCTAGGCTAGCTAAACAGCTGAAATTGCCCAGAAATACCGTATGGCGCGTTATCAAACGGTATAAGGAAACATTGACGACGATTCGGAAGCCTCAAGCCAATCGTCGGAGTGGAACTGTCGACCGGAAACTGCGTGGTAAGATTTTGAAGACGATTAAGAGGAATCCCAATCTGTCGGACCGTGATTTGGCCAGAAAATTCGGTGCTGCCCATAGTACCGTGAGGAGAACTCGACTCCGGGAAGGAATCAAGTCGTATCGAGCTAGCAAACAGCCAAATCGGACCATAAAACAGAATAGTGTGGCCAAAATCCGTGCTCGGAAGCTATACGACCAGGTGCTGACCAAGTTCGACGGGTGTCTTCTGATGGACGATGAAACCTATGTCAAGGCTGACTTCGGGCAAATCCCAGGTCAAAAATTTTACTTGGCAACGGCTCGGGGGGATGTTCCAGCCAAATTTAAATTTGTTTTTGCTGACAAATTTGTACGAAAATTCATGATTTGGCAGGGAATTTGCAGCTGTGGCAAAAAAACCAAAGTTTTCGTTACAAATAAGACAATGACGTCGGAACTATACTAAAAATGTTTTGGCCAGATTTGGCAAGCTGTCATTACAGCAAAGTCGTTCAAGAATGGTATGCAGAGAAAGGGGTCCAGGTTGTTCCGAAAAACCTTAACCCACCCAACTGCCCCCAGTTCCGCCTAATTGAGAAATACTGGGCAATCATGAAGGGGAGACTCAAGGCAAAGGGAAAGGTTGTCAAAGACATCAATCAGATGAAGACCTGGTGGAATAAGATAGCTAAAACGATGGACGTAGAAGGTGTGCGCCGCCTAATGAGCCGTGTTACAGGAAAAATTCGAGAATTCCTTCGAAATCGTGACGAATAATTTTACCCGTATATTTTCTTAAAAGAATGAAGAAAATTCTACAGTTGTATAAAAAAAGATCTTGAATGCAATAATAAATAACTGAAATAAAGCCAATTTTTTTTGTTCCAATTCTATCTGAAGCAAGCTTTATAAATCGGTTCAAACCGGAAATCTAGTAAAATTTTACTAGATGTCGCGTGAATCGTGTATCGTTTATCAAAACGTTCCACAAGTATCGGATGCTTGTGTTCATCGCTTCTGAATTTCTTCGAACTCATGTTGGAAAAAAGTTGATGTAGTTTTAACTTTATTTTGGAGCCTTTCAGCCACAGGTGGTTTGGCTCCACTGTTCATGAGTGGCCTTAGTAGCATCCTTGATGTTGGTGCAAATAGGAGCTCCAATTTTAATTTACTGCGCTCATCACCAATTTAATTTACTGCGCTCATCTGAACTGCCGGCTGAATAAACCGAATACCAGACGAAATATTTAACTCGCGACACTTGATTCTTTGATAATAATGCGTTGAAAGATCGCTCATACTAAAAGTGCATCCAGATCTCATTATTCTTCCTATTGACAAAATGTACTTTTCATGGCAACCGTGGACATCAGTGCTTTAGTCATTTATTTCGACTCAGTTGGATTAATTTTCTGATAACTTGTTTCAGAATCTGAATTTCTGGAGATAATGTCTGATGACAGTGTAGCTCTTGGGGAATTCGGCAACTTACAAAATTTACTTGCACACTAGCGCCGCGCAAACATGGTCAATACCATATTATATATAATATCGAAAGTTTAATTTTAAAATATCGAAAGTTTAATAGCTGTAATATTCAGATGATATTTAATGATGAATATCATTTGAATGTTAGGGTATTCAGTTCTCACAGTTCTCTCATTCAAATTCCATCAACTCAAGCATCCGATGCTTGAAGGACGTTTTTCTAAACGAATTTGCAAGCGAGCCCGCTTACTCTTTGCCCCGTATCAACCAATAAGATGGGACCCACACATATGTGATGGTAAAAAAGTGCAAAGATAAAGCACTTAGAAGCCCTTGTATTTTCATTAGAAAATACGAGGAGTACTTTACCGGGCGCATAGTCTGCATAGAACCGAGACTATCCGTGAAAATAAAAAACTGATCCGGAGTATTTGAGGCAATAGCGTAAAATGTATGCAGTTAATTCAGCGACAAAAACAAAACAAGGAGCTTGAAGTCTTCGAGTGGTGCTATGAATTTCATAAAATACACATAACCCAACAAACATCGGTGTTGAATTAGAGCTTGTTCAAGCAAATTTGGAGAAGCTATTCAGCTGTTTCTTCTAGAATAGCTGAATAGCTTCTCCAAATTTGTTTGAACAAGCTCTAATTCAACACCGATGTTTGTTGGGAAGCCTGTGGACTCCTCTATCAATGATCTGTCAGTGAAGAACGATTTAGTGCAATCAATGTAGGGGATAATGTTCACAAATATATTTTTGGATTAGAAATCATATCTTTACCACATAACTTTGAATCAACAGTGTTTAACTAAAGGGTGTCCACAGTTAAATTGCATCACTTTCAATAAGCTGTAACATTTCGCCCTTTGGCTTGAACGGTGTTATTTTTACAACCCTTATTGTTGTTTTTTTGTTTTTGCTGTTCTTCTTTCTGGATATCTCCATTTTTCCAACTGTTCTATTCCCCGATTTTGTTGGGCCTTGGACTCCTCTATCAATGATCTGTCAGTGAAGAACGATTTAGTGCAATCAATGTAGGGGATAATGTTCACAAATATATTTTTGGATTAGAAATCATATCTTTACCACATAACTTTGAATCAACAGTGTTTAACTAAAGGGTGTCCACAGTTAAATTGCATCACTTTCAATAAGCTGTAACATTTCGCCCTTTGGGTTGATTTCAACGAAATTTTGGGTAAAATGACCTCAGCGTATATTGTTTACACTGCGTAAGTTTCATAATGAAATGTGTCGTAGTTTCGAAAATGGAGTCGAAGGTACGGCAAGTGCGCGAGAACATTTTGCACTCGCACCTCGACAACCCACTTCTTTCGCACCGAGCCATCGGAAAGATGTTGAAAATTCACCAGTCTACAGTGTCTCGTGTCATAAAACGTGTCGGGGAACGTTTAACTGTCAATCGGAAGAAGGTGAGTAAAGGGTGATACGGTCAAAATTTGGTCAAGGGAAAACGCGTGTAAATCGGTGAAATCGTTTATTTAAAAAATCAAATTAAATTTCTTTTTCAAGTTCAATTAGTATAAAATTCAGGAAAAATATTCAGTTAGGCTTCCGCTTTTCCAAAGCCGAATTGCCGGGCCTTACGCTTGACCCCTGCCATCAGATTTTGTACAGCCACCTTGTCCACCTTCTTCGCCGCAGAAAGCCAGTTTGCCTTGAACTGCTGCTCGTCCTTAGCAGTTTTTTTGGTCTTCTTTAAGTTCCGCTTGACAATAGCCCAGTATTTCTCAATTGGGCGGAGCTCTGGCGTGTTGGGAGGGTTCTTGTCCTTGGGAACCACCTGCACGTTGTTGGCGGCGTACCACTCCATGGCCTTTTTACCGTAATGGCAAGATGCCAAATCCGGCCAAAACAGTACGGAACAACCGTGTTTCTTCAGGAAAGGCAGCAGACGTTTATTCAAACACTCTTTCACGTAAATTTCTTGGTTGACAGTCCCGGAAGCTATGAAAATGCTGCTTTTCAAGCCACAGGTACAGATGGCTTGCCAAACCAGATATTTCTTTGCGAACTTTGACAGTTTTGTGTGCTTGAAAATATCTGCTACCTTTCCCCTTCCTTTTGCCGTATAAAACTCCTGTCCCGGAAGCTGCTTGTAGTCGGCTTTGACGTAGGTTTCGTCGTCCATTACCACGCAGTCAAACTTCGTCAGCATCGTCGTGTACAGCCTCCGGGATCGCGCTTTGGCCGTCGTATTTTGTTTATCATCGCGATTTGGAGTCACTACCTTCTTGTAAGTCGATAGTCCGGCTCGTTTTTTGGCTCGATGCACGGTTGTAGACGATACACCCAGCTTATTTGCGGCATCTCGGAGAGATAGGTTAGGGTTTCGCTTGAAACTACCGGCAACTCTCTTTGTCGTCTCAGCGGCTTCCGGTTTTCGATTTCCCCCCGATCCAGACTTCCTGGTCGTCGACAAACGTTCCCCAAACACTTTAATTACATTTGTAACGGTTGATTTGGCAACTTTTAGCGATTTTGCCAACTTTGCGTGCGAGTAGCTCGGATTTTCGCGATGCGCGAGCAAAATTTTGATACGCTGCTCTTCTTGCTTGGACGGCATTTTGACAACTGAAGAGTGATTTCCAAAATCAAAATAGGAGCAACATTCTACACACACACACCTTCAAAATGAGGGGTGTTCAGGTTTTTTAAATGCAAAATTGAAAGAAATACGTCAAGTTGATATTGACAAAATTTTGACCGTATCGCCCTTTACTACTAAACTATTTAACTCTTATGCGAAAAAAAGAGAATGACGACGTTCAGGCGACGTAAATAATCACTTGCATAAAGACTGGACTCGGAAAAAATGAGACACACAAAAATGATCACCAAAAATTCATTTTAAATCGGATACTTCTACAAATTTTCAAAGATTAAGTAACTATATATTAGCTATATTTAAGCAAACTTCATTTATTGAATTTCATTCCCCAAGCTGAATGCTCGTACATTTCTATTAACACTGCTCATGAGATCTTGCGCGAGGCTTTGTCCATCTTCCTTACACAATTTCTTCCAGTTTTTCTTCAAAGCTTCATCGGTTTTGAATGTTTTTCCGCTTTTCTTCAACTTTTTCTTCATTTTCGCCCAAAACCTTTCGATCGCACGAAGTTCTGGTGTATTTGGCGGGTTCGCCTCCTTCGGGACCACATTAACGCCCTTCGCTTCATACCAATCCATTACAGGCTTGGCGTAATGGCACGAAGCGAGATCCGGCCAGAACAGCGTGGGACCACGGTGAGAGCGGAGGAAGGGCAGCAAGCGCTTCTGCAAGCATTCCTCTCCATAAATCTGCCCGTTTGTAACGAACGGCTTGCTTCACCGTCCGCACTCGCAGATCGCCTGCCACAACAGGTACTTCTTCGCGAATTTGTCTCTTTCTCTTCCGGAACTTTTCCGGAAGCTCCATGCGGAACGTACCGACAAAAAACTCGAGGCCGGGGATTTGTTTGATGTCCGCCTTGATATGTGTCTCGTCGTCCATGACGAGACAGCCTGGCTTGACCAGCCACTTACGGTACAGCTTCCGCGCACGCAATTTGGCCACCGTGTTTTGCTTGTCAATCCGGTTTGGCGTCTTTCTGACATTAAAAACACGTAGCCCAGCCCGCTTCATGGTCTGCTGGACGAACCACTTCGACGAATTGACCTGTTTGGCCACGTCTCGGGTGTAAAGGTTCGGGTTATTCTTAAGGTATGGCCTTATCTGTTCAAGATTTGCTGGCGTAGCTCTTCTTGTTTCGAATGCATCTTGAAAACAACTTGACAGTGAGACACATAAACATAACACTCTAAACTAGTATTACCCAAAATTTCATAATTTTTACCCACGCGATAAAAAGTTACACCCAAAACAAAGTGTCGCATTTTTTTCCGAGTCCAATCTCTATGCTACGGATAAGAGCCTTTGCGCTTATTAAGTCCCACGATTTCTGAAAGTTGATTCTTTGCTGTGCTAATGCGAACAATGTTATTTCAAATTTTTAACAATTATTTCCAGATTGAGCAGAAATAATTGCGAATAAAACTTCGATCGATCGATAGTTCTTCAACAAGAAGCGGATTAAGCTGCATTTTTAAACTCAAGACGGAAATTTCTATCGCTATAAAAAATTCTGTAATGTAAAAAAGGTAGCCTAACTTTCTTCTTGTAACCTAATTTTGAAAGAGGCGAAGATAAGAGAGATCTATGAAGTATTATTTACCCATATTCCTGCTCTATCATGATATATCCTTGATCATACCACTCGATTATTACCTTGCTACGAAGTACTCGTTGACAATAGCACTGAATAAACGTATTTAATGCTAAGTTCAATCCTAGAGTTCTTTCATGTATTGCGCGGCTCGTGTCTAAAAAGTAGTAATATATGCAAACGGCAGCGGTCAAACATTGTCAACGGCATAAAGCACCCAGCAGAGTGCTCCAGCACTGCATTTAATTTCGTCTTCTCATCCTGGCAAACGCAAGAAATCAATTGCAATAAATAGCACAAATGCGTGTTTATCGCAACAATGCGATCGGTAAATCTCGAAAGGGTTTCTTTCTGTTCATCCTTCTCGTACCACGAAAGGCTCATTCTTTAGGCATGCAGCATCTGTTGTGTTACCCACCGACCCAACACACCCTCCCCCTTATTGTATAAGTGAAGTACACGCGTGTGTTGCACTGATTTTGACCCTCCCATGCCTTCCTGCTCTGCACAATTGAACGGCTTCCCAGCCAGAAGCAGCCGAACCACACGAAAAAAAAGGGAATATTTAAAATACTCATCGATCGCAAACATGGCAAGCTTTCAGAATCCTTCGCGTTCAAAGGCGTTCGGTTTTCTGTTGTCGTCGTAGTCGTTGTTGTTGCTGATATCGAAGGCGAGGAAAAGAAGCACATCCCTCCACCTTCCGTCTTCGATAGGCGAGGAGAGGAAGAGTGATGTGTCACGATTTTCGGAATTTTCAAGCGCACGGCTTGGCTCCTTTCCTCACCGGTCACCGCTGGGAAGTCTCCAGGTCTGTGCCATCCACTCAAATTACCACAATCGACGGCGATGGCGGCATGGCCAGGATAAGCACCCAACAACGCGGCAGCACATTATTTATGGAACAAAAGGAGTAGTTTGTTTTGAAATGAGGGAGAATTATCTGGATATATGGAGCTTCTGAACTGAGCTGCTCCCGGGAACAAAGGAGATCATTACTGGAAACTGGAAGCTGCATGCTGCCTCGCCTCGAACTTGTCAGCCACGGTCGTGTCGAACCGAATCCGATGGGTATCGATCCTTATGCATGCGAAGTACACTGTTGCATTCAAGACGTTTGTGCAAATGTTTTATTGCTAAAATATGTTATTACAATGAGCATGGACATAATTAAAGCGGGAAGTGTCCTAGTTCAGTGGAAATCTTCGCCGGGCAACATTCACTTTCTTCAAATGCTGTAAGCAAATAGTCAGCTTTTCTTTTTTTTTATCACCGAAGGCTAATCGTCAGAAGAACGAACAAATCTCAAATTAACATGGCAGAGAACAAACAAACGTAACAAACCTCCGATGAAAGGCAGTCACGAAGGCGGACTTCCTCATCTTGTGACTGGCTTGATGAAAGATATGAAGAGTGTTCCATTCTTTGAGATTTTCTTTTTTTTTTATACTGTCCTGCAACCCTTTCTCCAAACATCGAGGAAATGTTTTTTTTTTTCCTCGACTTTTGAGTTATCCATTTTTCTCATTATACCGTTTTGGCTCGTCACTCGAATGAGAATGAAAAAAAAAAAAATTGTCTTGAATTTTGATCGCTCGGCTTATTACGCTTCATAGTTAACAGTTCTTGAAGAGCATATCGCAAAAAAGTCGCTTGGCTTCGAAAGCGTTGATTTTACGAGACGATTGCTTGAAACAAAGAGTACCGTGTCGCTTTTTTTTTGTTGAGGGTTAATTCGTGTTTTTTTTACTTAAGAAGAAGACGAAGTTGATAATAATGAGTAAATTTACTTCTACTTCAACGTTTTCTCGTAGTTAGTTTTGATCATGAAAGCAACAATGTGTCAAAATAAATGTAATCAACCTAAAGGTTCATGCTAAACCTAAATATTGTTTGTTTTCTTGAATGTCGAACCCTACATAGCGATTAGCTATTTGCAATGTTTGTTAATTCTTCTTTATTAGCATTTAAAGCTTATTGCTTGCTCTTTGCTAGGTGCACTTAAATGCTTTTCGACAGTTTATTGGAGCTACCGATGCCTGTACCGTTTTTGCATAAGTATAAGTCAAGTTCAACCATCCCAAGTAGCACACGAAACATCTTTTATATTCAACACTTAGTTTTCATGTTTCATTTTAGTAATTCTGCAGTAACAAAAAGCATTCTTTGTTGAGTTTATTTCAGGAATACGAGGTACTACTTAGCTATTTAATTGATGTTGCTCAAATGGTTTACTAAGCTCATTCAAAGCAAACATTGGAGTTAGTAGAGACCTGTTTGTATTGTAAACTTGCAGCTTAAGGAGTGTATCGAAAATAAGCTATCCACAAACTTTCATTCAAATTTGGTTGAAAACCGATATTTTATTCATACAAAAAATTTGATCCTAAATTGTACGAGGTTACAAGGTTGAACAAAATGAAGACCGGATGAAAGTTAAGTTATTCCTTCACGAATTTTCGAACTTTGGATCGAATGCTCTTCATCAAGTTCCGGTGTTGCATCGCATTTTTTGGACGCTGGAGCCCAAATTTTTTGAACTCCTGCATGTTTCCAGCTGCCTTACCAGTCTTCTTGAAGACCCTCTTCACGATTGCCCAGTAACGTTCGATGGGTCGAAGCTGAGGGCAATTTTGTGGATTGATATTTGGAGACACTCAGATCGATAGATTTCCGCATTTATAGTTCCGGTAGTGCAAAAAATGGTTGACTTCAAACCACAGGAACATATTGCTTGCCATACCAGTACCTTTCGACCGAATTTCTCCACTTGAATCGACCTGTGCGCATCGCTCACATCCTCCCCAATGACGGCAGTAAAGTATTGTGGACCTGGAAGGGTTTTTGAGTCCTCCTTTACATAGGTCTCATCGTCCATCAAAACGCATGCATCCGGACGCTGCAAAAGGCGCGAATACAATTTCCAGGCCCTTGTTGCTGCTCGCTTCTTCTGTTCTGCACTTTGTTTCGAGATTTTCTGCTTCTTGTAGGTCTTCAGGTGGTTTCGCCTCTTGATACGCTGGATCATTCCGACACTCGTTCCTGCTTTTTTGGCCAAATCACGTATTGACATTGATTTGTTCTTCATGATTAGAGATACCACTTTCTGCTCCAGTTTCGGGTTGGAAGAACCGGGTTTTCTGCCTCTTCCTGGTAGCTCATCCAAAGAATAGTGTTCCCCAAACTTATTAATGATGGTTTTAACACTCGCATGATGAATTCCAAACCGCTTCGCCAATTTTCGCATAGTAATACCCTTCTCACTTAGCCATGTGTCCAGAACCTTAATTTTCACTTCCTTTTCAATACGCGACATTTTTAAAACGCAGAATTTGAACCGCACAAACAAGTAAACAAAAGAAAGCTGACAGTCAAACGCACAACATGCAGTGTTCAGAGCATAAAAAAACATCACAAATACATGCATACAACGCAAATGTATGTGGATAGCTTATATTCTATACACTCCTTAGTAAATTAAATCATAACCTTGAATACTTAATATTTTTTTTAATATTTTTACAATAATAAAAACGCAAGGCCCCCCCTCGGTGTGGACCGGTGACGAAAAGCGTTATTGTAAAGATAGAAGCATAAGAAGAAGAAGAATGAAGTTAAATTAAAGTTGTGTACTGTTTTGTCTACAGCCGAAAAATCGTTCCGCCCGTCAAAGAGTTGAATGGTGGCTCTTTCTAGAGCCATGGCATTGGAATGGAATTGGAATGACATTGTTATGTTATTGAAATGGAATTGAAATGGAATTGAAATAAAATTGAAATGGAATTGGAATGGAATTGGAATGGAATTGAAATAGAATTGTTATGAAATTGAAACGGAATTGAAATGGAATTGAAATGGAATTGGAATGGAATTGGAATGGAATTGGAATGGAATTGGAATGGAATTGGAATGGAATTGGAATTAAATTGGAATTAAACTGGAATGGAATTGGAATGAAATTGGAAAAGTATTGGAATGGAATTGGAATGGAATTGGAATCGAAATAGAATGAAAATGGAATTGGAATGGAATTGGAATGGAATTAGAATGGAATTGGAAAGGAATGGGAATGGAATGGGAATGGAATTGGAATGGAATTGGAATTAAATTGGAATTAAATTGGAATGAAATTGGAAAAGTATTGGAATGGAATAAGAATGGAATTGGAATGGAATTGAAATCGAAATAGAATGAAAATGGAATGGGAATGGAATTGGAATAGAATTAAAATAGAATTGGAATGGAATTGGAATGGAATTGGAATGGAATTGGAATGGAATTGGAATGGAATTGGAACGGAATTGGAATGAGAATGGAATTGTAATGGAATTGGAAGGGAATCGGAATGGAATTGGAATGGAATTGGAATGGATTTGGAATGGAATTGGAATGGAACTAGAATGAAGTTTGTATGGAAATAGAATGGAAATGGAATGGTATTTAAATGGAGATGTTTCAGCGTAACTTTACGACATTTTGTGAACATTCTCAAAGCAGCTCTCTTTGTAGATTTAAATTTTTAGAATTTGCTAGTTACTATGGAAGATGCAACTCTTTTTGGTGGACTCTCTTTGGCACGTTGGCGTGTGAAAAAGTTCGAGCAGTGGAATACACATTGTCAGGATTGAGGATGCTCTCCCAGTCTATACAACCTCCCTTTTTTTTGTCTCTTTTTCCCAAACAAATTACGTTTTATTGAAAAACCTGAACCGAATTTCCCTCCCCCAGCGGCAATCAAAGGTGGATGTCGAAAACCTAACTATAAAGGGTGAACACGAAATTATTGCGACACCGAAAATGTCATGCCAATTTTCTTATAATGTTTAGAATCAAACCAAAATTTTAGGGTAGTTTTATACATATATTTACTTCATAAATCAAAAGAAAAGTTAATCGATGGAGCCTTGAGTGTAAAATTGAACGCATTTTCACTTGATGCCCTCCATCAAAGTCTTTACAGTGTCATCCGGTACCAGTTTCTCAGTTTTTTTTCCATTTTCTTATCATGTCCTTCTCGTCTTTGACTGTCTTCTTGCTCTTCCGAAGTTCCCGCTTCGTCATTGCCCAGTACTGCTCCACCGGGCGCAGCTCCGGACAGTTTGGCGGATTCATGTCCTTTGGAACAAAATGGACAGAATTGGCCTCATACCACTCCAGGACACTTTAAGAATAGTGGCATGATGCCAAATCTGCCCAAAATAGCGGAGCTTCGTCGTGCTGCTGCAAGAACGGCAAAAGGCGCTTCTCGAGGCACTCAGATTTGTAGATCTCGCCATTTACTGTGCCCTTTGTCACGAAAGGCTCATTCCTCAGTCCGCAAGAGCAGATGGCCTGCCAAATGAGATATTTGGAGGCGAACTTCGACATTTTCTTCTTCTTAAATTTGTCGTCCACATAGAACTTGCTCTTGCCGGTGAAAAACTCCAACCCCGGAATTTGCTTAAAATCGGCTTTTATATACGTTTCGTCGTCCATCACACAGCAGCCATATTGTGTCAGCATCTTCTCGTAGAGCTTCCGTGCCCGAGTTTTAGCCGTCGATTGTTGCCGCTCATCACGGTTTGGGAAGTTCTGTACCTTGTATGTATGTAGTCCAGCTCTCTTCTTTGCATTCTGGACGTAGCTCTGCGACATGCCGATCTTTTTAGCCAAATTACGGCTTGAGACGTTGGGATTTGCTTTAATCATCCGCTTCACCTTTCCCTCCGTCTTTTTGTTCTCCGGTCCCGGTTTTCTTCCAGCTCCTTTGCCGTGGTCCAACGTCAACCGCTCCTGGAACCGCTTCAACACTCTGGAGACGGTTGAATGGTGAATGTTCAACATTTTTCCCAACTGCCGGTGTGACAGGTCAGGAAATTCCAGCTATTTGGATAGAATTTGTTCTCTCGACTCGCGTTGGTTCACCTCCATTTTTGTTGAATCGAAAAACATGAATTCGAGTTTGACAGCATGTAAACAATACACATCAATGAGAAAGTGTGCAAAATTTGGTTGATTCTTACCCAATGGTAAAAAAGTTATGCCCTGTTGAATGTGTCGCAATAATTTCGTGTTCGCCCTTTACTAGTGGAGAAAAGTAGAGCAGAGAAAAGAACCCCCACAAAACAAAGGTATACGCGCCGGTTGTTCTCTTTCATTGTGGTTGTTCTGAGGGAATCTAATCTAAGAAAACTAACTGATTCTGAATGAAATACAGATCGTGCTGGGTCTGGATAGAGAAATCCTCTGTACGATGGTTTCCACGATACACTTGCTAGATTTAAGTGACCAAGAACGCTTATCTCGTCAATCGGAGTTGTGTTCTCCATGATCGTGAAATCGGACCGGCAATCGGTTTCAATAAGGTCGTTGTCACGAGCCCGATCAGGCGATCACTCAGTTTGATGGCGACCCAAACTTGTTCCACATAATCCCACGTCTCATTTTCTATAAGTCTCGCCTTCAACCTGGCACGAATTGCCACGAGAACACCACCGTCAGTAGACTTACGACTGTTGTTCTATTACGTGAATTACATACATACATTCAATAACAAAGGGTAAGGGGGGAATACAGGGTGCCAGATGAAGTGTAGGCTGGATGAGGGATTCGTGGTTATCTGGCCCAAGTCATGGATAATAATATTGATAATAATATTTCTTTTAACACATTTTATAATATTTTTTCTTACAGAATACAATTGGAGATTTTTTGAGTGATCTAGCCTAAGATTAAGACTAATCAAATTGCAAGCAATCCAGACTTCGAATGCATGGAAGAGTTAGTAATTCTAGGATTTTATTTTATTATTCCGTTTGAACTTCTTAACGGAATCATCTCTCTATTCTTCTTCAATTTTTTTAAATAAAAAAACATGTGAATTATTCTTATTCTTTGTTCCAATGGATTGAACAGTTTTATTTTAAGGCGCATGGTACAATTTTGTTTTACTTATAATGCCAGTCAAGCATCCTCCTTTTTAGTACCTTTTGTATATTCCTTGCGCACATAAGTCACTACAAGTTTGATTTATTATTAAATTTATTAATATTTCATTATGTGGAATTCAATAGTTTTAAATACTTAGTTAATCAGGTATGCGTAAACAAAGAAAACCCACTTTAAAACTACTACTATCGGTGTTGTCCAGATATCTTTGATTTAAATATGTCTGCAAAGATAAATATTATAGAAACACTTCACGTGTTAAGAATGGATTCAGAAGAATTTTAGACAGTAGTGTATATGGTTTGTTCGTAGACGCCATATGCCAAAACTTTGCAATACAAAATGAGTTGTTAAAATTTCACCATTTTTTTCCGTCGGCCTATTGCCTCACATGGTGACAATCACCGACGCCAGGAAGACGACTCCACCACCTAGACCCTACCTATCGCCTTTTAAATATGAGCCCGGACCAACGGCTTTACTTTCCTTCCGAATGAAGACGTGACCAGTTTTTTTCGCCTCAGAAAAACCACCGACGTCGACTGGGATTGAACCCAGAACCCAGAACCTACATTGAAGGGTAGCAGTCACGCTTACCACTACACCACCGACGCCGGCTGAAATTTTCACCCATTCTTCTACAGTTTTAACCTAACGTAAACCTGTAACGGTTTATTATTCTTCAAATTAATCAGAAATCTGATTCTTCAAAATGTTAGCATAATTTTACACACATTTTTATTTTTCAAGTCCTGAAGCTATGCTCTATTCTTAAGGATTCATTCAAGAGCGTTCATATTTTTTCGAAGTAGAACAGAATATTGATCGATAAATCTGAAAACGTTTAAAAATTGACTTAATTCAACACGATATTGAGATCATTTTATTTAAAAAAAAGTTATCCTCGCATTCATTTAAACATCGGTATCATTTAACTTTTTTGCAACATGTTTTACAATATTTGAAAGTTTTACAAAATACTATTGCAACTCTGTAGAAACAATGTCAAGTAGCAAATAGGCTCCACCCTTGCGCTTTTTCCGTTGCTGTTGTGTATGATTTTGAGGTAAATAGCCAAACATAACTATCCCGAATTTGTTCCAAGAGAGATTTTTATGCTCTATTGAAACAAGTTGTGCTACTTGGGATACCCTATGGCCAAGTAGTTGAAAAATTTTCCATAATCAAAAATTTTCTGATCAATTCATTAATCGAACCAGTAAAAGTGAAGCCTCAAAACATGATGCTGTTGCCGACTGAGCTAAGGGAATCGTTTTTTGTATGATAGTATCTAATGTAGACTGATTCAAAACTAATCTCGGCCGCATCCTTATCATCCTCTTAAAATATGAGTTGGCTCTGACAATGTTCATTATTTTCGACAAACAAGTTGTGAATCATCTAATTTTCATTTGTCTCCTTGCAAAACGGGACACAAATAAAAAATTCACGTATAAAATGAAAAATTGAGTATTGTTAATCAATTGGCAAATTTCCTCCACTAATTCAAGCTAGCATATAGGGTACAGGACGGGTTTAAAGCAGTTTAGTCAGCCCCTGAGACATTTGATGAAGCTGTATGTAATATATAATTTGAACTGCCAATATTCGGAAATTAATCCCTCTGCTTACGTCTGGTCTATCGGAACATACCTTCAGCATCGAGCATTAGGCTCAGAAAATTTCATAGCCATGGAATAAAGTTCTCAACTGCAGGGACTTTTTAAATGCATGCAGATTGCTTTCCGATCAAGAAAATGTTTTCTTCGGCTCCGCAATCTGTATATAAACTAACAATATTGTATGAGTGCAATTCCGTGTATTTGCAGCAAACGTCAATTTCCTCAACCCGCTCCTTCGTTTTACCCATCCGCTCTCGTCAATAATCAACCAAAACATGTCGATTGCTACGATCACAAACTCGTCCACTAGCAGGTTATGAGACAGACGTACACGACCAAACTTTTAGTTTGTCATTGATCTTTAGATTGGCAATGGGTATCTCTTGTTTCATTTACTCTCGCGCAAATGTTAGCCAAAGCGACTGTGACGACAAACGGGATGTTTCGTTTATAAACAAACAATTGTAAGAGACAGCAGGCTTCACGTTACAATACCGCTGCGCTATATCCATGGTTAACAAAGAAGAGAGGAAACATGGGCTCTCTCAAAAGCAACAGTGATGCCATAGCTGCCGCTCAACAGCGAAGCATTATTTATCGTTTAGTACTATTGGACAGCTCAGAAACATATTTTTTTAATGCATATGATAGTACCATATGATGGACAATATGATCATAAGCATAGGTCAATCTCGAATGACTGGAAGAAACATGAAATAAATAGTGATTTCAGATCATCTAAATATGAAATCAATGTCAGCTCAATGTTCAACATCACATTCTGGCAACAAGCCTAGATGTGAGAGGGAGCTGATGAAGACATTCCCTCCGGTTCACGGGATTAAATACAAAATACACATAGGCAAAATTTGAGCGAACTTCTTCAGCAGGTAGGAAACTGATGGTTTTCTAGATGAAGTATTTAAAATCTCCATAGTGACAGTAATAAATCGGTAATCAATCATGATTTATGCATCGAATCATTAACCCGATAGATAGAGCTTATGATCGCATCATTAAAAATGAAATAATTTTGAAAATGTTAGAGCTTTTTACCTATTTCCTAACAACTTATTAAAATAATGACCCCTGATTAAGCCGTTCCCTACCCTATTAAGATTGTATCGAAAATAAGTTATCCACATATTTTACTTTCAAATCATATAGCTTTCAGTACAAAATCCACAGGATTAGCCGCATGGTTTTGAGTTGTGACATAAAGCCTGGCCAAAACAATCTTCTTTAGTCATGCTTTCTCAAAAACGTCAAAAACTGTTTTTGGTCAAAACGTCAACGTCAAAAACTGTTTTTTGTAAATCTCATCATTTATGGTCCCTATTGAAGAATGGTTCACTCTGTTTGCCACAACTGCGTATGGCCTGTCAAATCAGGTACTTCGAAGCGAATTCCAACAGCTTTTTCCATGTGAGACGGTCATCTACAGAACATTTTACCTTACCTGTGAAATATTCTGTACCGGCAACTGCTATCATAAGTTCTTCGTCCTGAAATTCTTAGCAGTAGCACTCCTGTCCAAAGCAGAATAGAAAGCCAGCCCTGGAAGCGACCTGAAATCCCTCAGAACATAAGTGTCATCGTCTATAACAACATATGAAAACTTCGTCCAATATTTGCAGTACAAACGTCGAGCCCGTAATTTTGCTGTCATATATCATATAATACATATCTAATTTTTATTTATTTTTCAGTAACAATCCATTGGTAGTATCATTCAAGTATTAAATTTGAATAAATTGGCATGTTTGTATATAATGATATCCTAATATTTTGTGTACAAAATATACTAAATATTAAATAACATGCAACGGGGAAAGGGAGAGACCATCAGGGCACCCAAGTAAAACGATTTGGATAGGAAGAATGGGACTTCCTCCTCCCTATTGTTAACATTTTGCGGAACGAGGGCGGGCTCTTCGACCCCATCTATTTGGTTTATTCTGTCAATCGAGGGCTCGATTCTAGTGCTGTCTGTGTGAATTTGCTTTTGGAAGGACATTCTCTTCCCTATATTCGCGGGTTTCACGTAAGTGTCTCTGCTTACGGGCCCGCCCAAACGTTTTTGGCCCTTCATACAGGAGCTTGATGATCACAGACAACTATAGAATCCTGATCAAATCGTTTTTCAGATTATTCTACTGCTATGGAAAGTTACCTTGCTTCAATAGATGGTAGTGTTACATCATCATCATCACAGGTGCATATCGCCTGCAAAACCAAGTATTTTTTCGGGAACATTGACATTTTTTTCTGTTTCAGCATCCATTACGACGCAATCAAACTTGGTCAACAAACTCGTGTACAACTTACGCGCTCTTCCTTTGGCTGTTGAGTTTTGCTTATCATCTCAATTTGGTGTCACTGTAACCTTTTATTTCGACAGTCCAGCTCGTTGCTTTGCTCTTTGCACTGTTGTTCGGGACTTTCCCAATTTGTTTCCGATATCTCTGATGGAAAAGTTGAGCTTTGAAAATGCTGGCCACTATTCTTCCGGTCGATGTGGCTTCCTGGTTTCGGTTTCCTCTTGATCTCGGCTTCCTAGCAGTCGTCAGACGTTCTCCAAACGCTTTTATAACATTCGTCACGGTTGATTTGACATTATTTAATGATTTTGCCAAGTCGGCGTGGGAATCATTTGGATTTAGCTTATGCGCGTGCAAAATTTTGATACGCTGCTCTTCTTGCTTCGACGCCATTATGACAACTGAATAGAAAATGGCAAAAACAAAATAGATTCAACATTTCGTACGCATACACCAACAAAATGAGGGGTGTGCATGTTTTTTATATGTACGATTAAAAAAACTACGTCATATTTGAGTCGACCAATTTTTAACCGTTCCATCCATTCATATAGACATTGTTCTGTAGCTATTGAATTGAACTTACTTAGTATTTCAAATCGAAACGATTTATATGTTTAATGTTTTTTTCTCAATGTTCCAAAGATGGGCACTTATGCCGAAGTATTATTTGACCTCATGCAAATTGTTCTTAAGAAAATATGTTTATTACTCTGAGAAATCTTCCACTTTCAGACCAAAAAATCTAACATGATTTTTCTTCTTTTAACAGTTTCTCCAGCATATGTTACTTTAAATGGAAAATTGAGTCCTAAGAAAATCCTGCATTCCTAGTTGATAACGTGTCCATTTTTGTAACAAATCTACAAACACGTGCTTCAGTAACAAATCTACGTTGTCCACCAGGAGCTCCATTTCTATATCATTCGTCTATCGAAGAAAATCTACCGGTCTTGAAGTTGGCTTCTACAGAATCAAATCGGATCCACTTTGGTTTATCTTCCCCGACACCCGCAACAAATCACCTCCGGTTTGAAAACTAATTATTTCCCTTCCCAGACTAACCGAGTTTCGTCGATAAATCTTGTTTCCATATTCGTTAGAATTGGAAACTAGCTTTTTGATTTATTCCACCCACATGACCGACCACCGACCACCGTGTTTGTACAAAACACGAGCTTTTCCCATCGAACACGAGGTCATGTATTCTGCTGATGGCAACCGATTCGGACTGCTCCCATAGAGCAGATTTCACAATCCAAATAGTCCAAATTCGATTAATGATCGTCGTAAATCAATCACCTGACCAAACTCAAAAACTTGTCGCATCGGTTCTCATCAAAACAAGCATCCCTCGCCTTCCCCGAGCGTCCTTTCTTAATCCTTCGCTTTTCCAACCGATACTTATGGATTGGAGTCGAAGAAATCAAGTGGGAGGAGATGTGTGCACAATTTATGGCGATTTTAAAACAAAAGAAACAATCAATAATCGATTCAAAACGTGGTCCATTAGGACACAGAGCGAGCCATGCAAGACGACAGGGATCGACGAAATCGGAAATCTCCTCCAAAATGATATTCGAGATAAATACGATTATGGTAAAATGGAATCGGAATTCCTTCTCGTTCGGTTCGGTTCGGCGTCCGATTTGTCCCACCTACCTATGTTGCACAGAAGGAAAATAAAAACAGAAATTTGCAATCGTCGTCATCGGTTTATTTATTTGTAAACACTGAACATGGCCGGGACGGCAGAATCAGAAGAAAGGGCCAAGATGACGAAATAAAACAAAAACAAAAGCTCCATAAACATCGTCCCATCGGTCGCTTGTCCAACGAATAGCAGGTCCCCACTGGTAAGATCACTTGGTCGGAAGGCAAACGAGGAGACCCGGGAGCTTCTTGGAATCGGAATTTTTCTCCGTCACCGACTGAGCGCAAGGATAGGGAAAAGTTATTGCCCTGGCCGTAAAATCGAACATTATTGTGCTGAGAGCATAATATTTGTCCAGGGTGCTCTCGACGCCCTCGTTTCACGGGAGCCACCGGCCAGCCGCCATCACTCTGCTGTGCAGTTGGAACAATATGTTGGAAAGTTTGACTGCGGAAAATCCCACGAAAACGAAACATCGCATCTCGGAAGGATTGAGACCAGACGGATGAGCGCGCGGCCAGTCGGACCTGCAGAGAACTCGGCACTACGCTGAACTGCTCTGCAATTCCCCCAACCCGGTCGTCGATTGCGGTGCCGGTGATGCATACGATGTGTATGTATAAGGAGATTTTTGTTCTCAAAAGTCAAGGAACGAGATATATGCCGAAATGAAAGACAATGGGCCATAAATCAATTTGGGTTGATCAAATCGATTGGGTCTGTGTTTATGCTTTTATTTTTAGGATATGCTTTATTGATGGGAGTGTGCTGCGGCCGGAGTGTTTGCTTGCCGGGGCGGTGGAATTTGCGCGAAGGGTGGAGGTCTCCGGTGCCATTCGAAGGAATTGGATTTAGTCAGTGAAGGCTAAACGATGGTGGGATTTATTTGGATAATCATATTCTGCTCAATTTGGTATCGGATTAGTTTGCTGGATTTGGTTTCGTCTTCGTGGTTGAATTGAGGGTTGAAGTGTTGATCGATCTTGAAGGTTATTTTTTCAGGTGATGTGCCACTAGGCCGAATGCCATTAGGTGTAATGCCATTTTGCCGAACACCGGTACGCTAAAGGCCATAATGCTGAATGTCATCTTTCATTAAGCCGATTGGGTCACTGAGCTGACTCATAATTCATTTATTTGTATCTGTTTGCTTGTAATCGCGTTCTAAATTTAAAGATGACAAATAAAAACTTCAACGAGGCATGATAGCGGATTTATAGTTTTGAAATAAAAAAGAACTGCTTATGATTGAAAGAAGGAAAAATCTCTCACGAAAATTTTACAATAACAAAGTTCTTCAAAAAGACATGTTTTTTTTTTATAACCCATTTATTTGTCAAGGCTCAAATCCGTTAGCTTTACGGAGCCGTTTTTCTATGTACATTGATAAATTTACATTTAAATTTAAATTTAATGCTAATGTTAGTAGGATGGGGCCGAATAGTCGCGGCTTGCTCGAGGTTAAGGAATACAATATTTAAACATGTTGGATACTTGGAAAAAGATTCAGGACAAGGGCATGGGACACATCATAAGCACTGTAGCAAGTGCTCTGGATCTCGGAATGGAAACGAACAATTGACTGAACTGAAAAGAAACACAAAATAGGAGGCTACGTTGGAACAACGATGAGTGGGAAGACTTGAAAAATTACAAAACCAAACGCTACTAGATTTTCAAATCGATCCGTTTCAAGAAATGGTAGATTAATTTCATATATTCGAGATCGTGGCAGGCCAGGACGTCTCTAATTGGTTTAGCAGGTTGTTTTCCTCGGGCCCTGAGGGAATCACATAAGTCGCATCTCGCCACATGTTATAAGATGATATGACCAGACAACATGCTCGATGTCGTGATAACCACAGGCACACAAACTGCTGTCTGTGAACTCAATTCGATAGAGATGCGCGTTTAAGGAACAATGATTGGACATGAGCCTTGACATTACGTGGATAAAATCGAGGCTCACATTCAATCCTTTGAACCAAGATTTTCTCGAAACCTGTGGGAGAATAGAATGTAGCCATCTTCCCAGATCATCATCATTCCACTTTTGTTGCCAATTGATTTGAACTTGCTGACGAGCAATTGTAAAAAAATTCTTTGAAGGCGATTTGTCGCTCGTAAATATCGCCTTCCATAGCGCCCACCTTAGCCAGTGAGTCCGCTTTCTCATTACTCGGTATAGAGCAATGAGATGGGACCCATGCTAAGGTGATAATGTGTGAGCTGTTGGATAAAGCACTCAGTGACGACCGTATTTCATTCAGGAAATACGTCGAGTGGTTCATCGGCCTCATTGAACGAATAGCCCCCAGAGAACTTAGGCTGTCCGAAAATATGAAATAATGATCTGGGGGTAGTGAGGCGATCCGCTCTAATGCGTACGATATAGCTGCAAGTTCCGCAACGTATACCGCACAAGGATTCTGGAGCTTGAATGAGGCGCTATGAAGATCGTTGAATACACCAAATCCAGTGGACGCATTGATTATTGACCCATCTGTGTAAAACTTCTTCTCTGATGTAACGTGGCGGTACTTGTTCGCGAAAATTGAAGGTACAATTGTCGAACGATGGGGCTCTGGAATTCCCTGAATTTTTTGTCTCATCGTAAGATCGAGTCTCACAGACGAGCAAAAAGAATCAGGAAAATCCGCCCGATTGGGATTGAACGAGGATGGTCCAATCTCCAGAGTCATGTACTCATAGTACAAGCTCATGAATCGTGTTTGAGGATTTCGCTCAAGCAACTTTTCAAAATTCTCGATTACCAATGGGTTCAATATCTCGCAACGGATGAGAAACCGGAACGACAATTCCGCGAAACGATCGGTTAAGGGAAGTATCCCGGCGAGTACATCAAGGCTCATTGTATGCGTCGAATGCATACAGCTTAGCGCGATTCGAAGGCAACGGTATTGAATGCGTCGTAGCTTCAAGATGTGTGTATTGGCCGACGATTGGAAACAAAAGCTACCCCAAGACCGATAGGATGGTAGTTTGATATAACCTTATCAGATCTCCCGGATCGGCTCCCCGCCAAGTGCCGGTGATGGATCAAAGAAAATTTGTTCTTTGTTGGCTCTTTTGCTTTAGATACGCAACATGCTTTCCCCAAATGCATTTGGAATCGAACCAGACACCTAAATACTTGAAATATGAGGGATTGTTTTACCCGTGAGTTGAAGCTGGAACTGTTCTGGAAAATGCTTCCTAGAAAAAAACAACCATCTCAATTTTCTCAGTAGAAAATTCGATACCTAGCTTCATTGCCCAAGAAGACAAACTGTCTAGGGTATCTTGCAATGGTCCTTGCGCCGGCGTCGGTGGTGTAGTGGTAAGCGTGACTGCTACTTGGCACCCCAGTGGGTCTGGGTTCAATCCCAGTCGACGTCGGTGGTTTTTCTGAGGCGAAAAAATCTGGTCACGTCTTCCTTCGGAAGGGAAGTAAAGCCGTTGGTCCCGCCTCATATTCATGAGTCGTTAGGTAGGGTCCAGGTGGTAGAGTCGTCTTCCTGGCGTCGGTGATTGTCACCATGTGAGGAAATAGGCCGACGTAAAAAAAAAGGAAAAAAAAAGGTCCTTGCAGGTCCGGTGCATTAGGTCCAACAACGGAGACCACGCCGTCATCTGCAAGCTGCCTTAGCGTGCAACTTTCAGCAAGACATTCATCAATGTCTTTGACATAGAAGTTGTATAGAAGGGGGCTTAAACATAAGCCCTGAGGGAGACCCATGTAGCTAAGTCGTGAGGTTGTCGAGTTTCCACGAGAAAAGCTCATATGTTTCTCGGAGCACAAATTGTTCAAAAAGTTTTTTAAAATTGGTGAAAGCCCACTAGCGTGGAGTTTGCCCGGAAGGACGTCGATGCACAAAGAATCAAAAGCCCCCTTGATGTCCAAGAAAACTGAACCCATTTGCTGATTTTCAGCGAAGGCTAGTTGGATTTCAGTTGAAAGCAACGCAAATCAGTCGTTAGTTCCTTTGCTTTTACGGAAACCAAATTGCGTATTTGATAGTAAGCCATCCGTCTCAACCCACTTGTCCAGACGAAGAAGAATAATGTTCTCCAACAACTTCCAAATGCACGATAGCATCGCGTTGGGACACATAGGATCTGCCAAGACGGTATCAGATGGCCATTCCCAAGTAGAGACATCCACAGCATTGGTCGGAAGATCACGGGTTATTTCACTGAGAATATAGAACTTGAAGTCTACACTAAAATTTGAACAGTTGGAATGAATACTCAGGATTTCAGGCTTCCGTTTGACGCTCTCGCCTTTCTTCTTAAAAAAGAGAAGATGTTGTAAGTGATATCCAACTTCTTCGCTCTGGGGTGGAGCTGCAGCTTCTGCAAATTAACTGATAACGCTGTCAAACTTGTTCTGAAGGGTTGCTACGATTGGCGACACATAGGTGGATTCACCACCAAGTGGCAGGATAATCATTTAAAAAAAAATCTCGAGTACTTTTTGACATAGACGTATCTTATTTTGTAAACAAAGTTGGGAAGTAAGATTCAAACGTAAATTGCTCAAAACTCTCAGCACCCTCACGGAAAGTAGCATCACCATCATGTTAGGGAAATGTTATTCCTTGTGTTGGTGGCCTTAATTTGCATGAAAGTGCTAAGGGTTTCAAGAATTTAGTGTTTGAATCTTATTTCCCATCTTTGTTTACAAAATTAGATACGTCTGTTTCAAAAAGTACTCGAGAAATACGCTAAAATCAGGCCAAATTTACAATGTTTTCGATACAGCACTATTGAAGAAATTTAGTATCGGTTTAAAGCAAATATAAAAAAAGGTTGTTATGTACACGGTCAACTTTGTGTGTTGAAAGTTAATAAGTTATTGACAATATAACGCATATCTTCAACTTAGAGGTTAACATCCATACCTCTCA
The DNA here is from genome assembly GCA_024533555.2 of Aedes koreicus. Classification (NCBI taxonomy): domain Eukaryota; kingdom Metazoa; phylum Arthropoda; class Insecta; order Diptera; family Culicidae; genus Aedes; species Aedes koreicus. The sequence goes on along the minus strand of JAHHFK020005977.1, from coordinate 105,560 downwards.
CGTCAAAGTCACGAGTTCGAATCTCACCCCCGAAAACGTTACGAAAATACCCAAAAAGGTATTTTAGTGACTACCACGGGAGATGAACCAGCCCAGGGCTGAAAATCTCGATAATCAAGGAACTGAAACTAAACTAATGATACAGTGCGAGATATTTACAATTGATGGCGTACGAAAACAGCTTATTATCCACTGAAAACATAATTTAACAGACTTAACAGGATGTACTTGAATAATCATCCCGCAAGCATGTTTTCGTCTACCCACACGGTGCGCGAACACCTTTATCGCTTTCACCAATTCCCACCTGTCGACAGTGACATATAGGAACCAATTGAGCATCGGTAATTAAAAATTATTAACAAAGCGTTGCTGACAAATGAAGTTGTTTCCTTACCCATCGAAAAAAGAGATACCTTTACCGGTCTTCCACGACACACACGAAAAAAAAGACCCTGGAATAAAACCGATAATTATTTCAGCCTCCAAATCGCGTTTCACGCCGAGCCGATGAAGTATGACGATAAATTAGTTCGTTTTTTTTTTTCGACCGACGCGTTTAACCTTCTTTTGCTCCACACTATAGGTAGATGAGGGCGCGATACTAATCGTTGCCAGTTTCCAGCCGGACAATGGTCAACCCCTGCCGGAGACTTCCATTTTTCTTCTCGACTTTGTTGATGCTGTTGTTGTCCTTCTTCTGCATTGGTCATGTTTTCTCCGCGAGTCACCAACTAAATAACCAATCAACCAATCTCTAGCTCAAGCCACTGTCGACGACGGCAACGGCAACAGCGGCAGATGCAGTCGGAATAAAGTTATCAGTGTGCTCAGGAAGCAAGTTATTGTGTTTATTTTCACTAATTGTCGAGTTTCTCGCTTGGATGAATACCGGGTTTGTCGCTGTTACTGGTCTTTAAGCAATTGTCATGAAAGGATAACTTAAAGATTACAAATTGGCAATATGTGTTAGGAAAGGTTTTCTTTAGTTTGATATAACTGACCTTGATCAAAAAGTTCGCAGAATTTATTCAGGAAATAAAAAAAAAAACAAGATTATACATTAACATCGATATTGTCTCTTTCAAAAAACTCCCCATCGACTGTAACCAGCGCTTGATCCAGTCGTCAAAACATTTTTTATATTAAGTGTGTGGTATGACCATCAGACCCATCTTCGATTTTAGCATGATCTCATCTCGGGTGCTAAAACGCGTTCAGCAAAGTTCCTCTCTCAGATATGGCAATATAAAACATCACCTTCTGCTCAAACTTATATTTCACTCTCGGAGATGCAGTAGAAATGTTATCAGAATAATGTCGATCGTTTCCTGGGATGTGGGTTTTTGAGAGAGGGAAATAGCATTCATCATCTAAAACGAAACATTTTCCGGCGTAATTTCGGGTCATCCAGGGGCATTGGGATTTTACGGTGGATATCTTTTCCTCTGTGTATTCGGGTGCTCTTGATTTCTTGTCGCAGGCTATTATTATCTTTTTCAACTCCTTGCAGATGTTAAGTTGCGTAGTCTTGAATTGTTTTGCTGCATCAGATTGACTAATAGAATCCTTGTTGTGAAAAGTAGTATGGAGCAATCAAATGGCTGAATCTCGATAATTAAGGATCTAAAAACTAACCTGAATTTTAATACCCATATTGCAAGGGTCTCCTTCTAAATATGTTCATGTCCACCCTTGTCCCCACGGAAACCTGTTACAGAATGGCCGTTCCAGGAACAAGTCACCATATGGCTTACAATGGAATAAAAATAGTTTGTAGGAATTATTTCAAAGATTGTGACATCCATTCCCGGAAATTCAATTGATATTCCTAAATAGTGTCTCCGTACCGGACCACAGACCTGAAAAACCGGATTTCCGGGAACCATATGAATCCAAAGGGACATTGCCTGAAATGACTATAAAGCGAATGAGTTACATGCATTCGAATTTGGCGGGGTTCCCGGGTACCCTGCCGATCACTTAGAGGTGTTTTTTTGTCGAACACATAAGAGTTAAGATCTTCTAAGATAGAATTTGTTTTCACAATAAAAGTCAGACAACAAGTGACATCCACTTGGTCTAAAAATATGTATTTATATCCTTATCGTCTTGGAAAAGCTGAAAACAGCTAGCAATAAGGCGAAATAAATTTCATACGAGTATGAATAATGCCAAAAACTACAAAGAAAAAAAAAAAGAATTTTCCGATAACTCTTGTTGGTCAAGACCTATAAATGATTGTTTATGTCTGTGGATTAAGAAATGAATGATTATAAATTTTATATTTTAAGTGAAGATGGAAACAGCTTTTCTGAGTAGAATTCGTGTATATGATCCGTTTTAAAAAAATAACATTAAAAACCTTCCTGTCTTTTCAAATACATAACGTAGGTAAGCTGGGCTAAAATTGACATGGATACATATATGCGAAGCTAAAACTGATGTATAAAATAGCATAGAAAATATAGTGAAGGGAAGTTACAATATAAAAAGATAATAACAATTTTAATTGTATTTCCATGTCTACATATTGTGGTCCTGCTACAATTGTAGACGGAGCCACGTATCCACTACGAACCTTAGAAAATGTATCATAACCACGAGAAAAAAATCATTTAAAATTATTTTACAATACTTGGGAATTCAATAGATGATCTGAAATTATAAACCATATAAAGAATAGAATATCTACATTTTCGATGAGCTGCTGCTACAGTGGAAAAACGAATTTATGTGATAAAGGGAGTTCCGATCAAAATTTGGTCAAATAGTAATGTGTGTGAGTCGATCAAAGTTTTTATAATTAAGTCAAATTCTTTTTCTTTTTCAAATTCAATTGATACAGAATACCGGAGAAATATTCTGCTAAGCTTCCTTTTTCCGAATGTGAATTGCCGGGTCGTTCGTTTAACACCTGCCATAAGATTTTGTACAGTCTCCTTGTCCACTTTATTCGCCGCAGAACGCCAGTTTGCCTTGAAATGTTTCTCGCTCACAACAGCTTTTTGAGTCTTCTTAAGGTTCCGCTTGACGATGGCCCAATATTGTTCGATTGGGCGGAGCTCTGGCGTGTTGGGATGGTTCTTGTCCTTGGGCACCACTTGAACGTTGTTGGCAGCATACCACTCCATGGCCTTTTTTCCGTAATGGCAAGAAACCAAATCCGGCCAAAATAGAACGGAACAATTGTGTCGCTTCAGGAAAGGCAGTAGACGTTTTTGTAGGCATTCGCTCAGATAAATTTCCTGGTTGACGGTTCTCGTCGCAAAGTAAACGTTGCTCTTCAAGCGAGAGGTACAGATGGCCTGCCACATCCATGATATTTCTTCGCGAATTTATGACAGTTTTATCAATGTGCTTCAAAATATCTGCCACGTCTTTCCCCATTCGGTTACCGCATAAAATTCTTGTCCAGGAAGCTGTTTAAAGGCTGCCTTGACGTAAGTTTCATCTTCCTGTACCACGCAATCAAACTTCGTCAACATCTTCGTGTAAAATTTTCGCGATCGTGCTTTGGCCGACGTGTTTTGTTTATTGTCGCGATTTGGAGTCACCACTTTCTTGTCAGTCGACAGTCCAGCTCGTTTTTAGCTCTATCCACGGTTGAAGGCGCCACTCCCAGCTTATTTGCGACATCTCGGACGGAGAGCTTGGGGTTCCGCTCAAAACAGCGGGCAACTCTTTTCCGGCTCTCGATTACCCCCGATCCAGCTTTCCTGGCTGTCGACAAACGTTCACCGAACACTTTTAAAACAATGGTTACAGTTGATTTAGCCACATTCAACAATTTCGCCAACTTGGCGTGAGAGTAGTTTGGATTTTCGCTATGCACGAGCAAAATTTTGATGCTTCTCTTCCTTCGACGACATTTTGATAACTGAAGTGCTAATCACTTGATGCTTCACGCACGCATCATCAAAATGAGGGGTGTGCAAAATTTGTGAAAGGAAATGCGTCAAGTTTAAGTCTACCAAATTTTGATCGAAACACCTTTTAAAACCATAACGGACTCTTAGCTTCGAATCTTGACAAAGAATGCCTACTGAGCCCTTGCGGAACGTCAAGCCGGCCAGTTTAGCCCAAGGGATTTTGAACAAAACTGAACAAGTTGGAACAAAAGAAAACATGCGATTTTGTTGGGGAGATAGAGAGCATTGATTCACATTATCTTTTTTTTCTTCTCTGTGCACGTTTGTGGTTTGGTATGAGAGAGTTAAAATCATTCTCAATTTAAGGCCGTAGGACTACGTCTTTGTTTTCAATACGTGGATACACGTTGCAAGTACGAAAATTTGGAGCGTCACGAAATATGCTTTGGTTTTGAGTGTTAATAACTTGGTCATTTCACGATTGATTTCCAAAATGTTTGCATCAATCGATCGAATCATTTTCTACGCTTCGATTTCAATGATTAAAACTATTGATTTTTAACATTCAACTATTGAAATTTACGAAAATATAAGTAAATTGTTTTTAAGAGTAAATTTTCGAAATGCACTGTACTTTCCTATCACAGGCTTCAAATTTTAATATGGAACGTTTCACATTCAGCAACGCCATTAAAGGGGAACACCTTCGAATTTTCTTCTTTCGCTCGGCAGTCATGGAACCTATCAGAGCGGTTATGGGCTAGTACTGCTCTGGCAGCTGCCCCCCACTCCCCCACCCAAATAAAAAAAAAAAAATATGTTTTTTTTTTTATAAAACAAAATATATAAATTACTTATAAATATTATTATTTAAATATCAATATATATATATATATATGTAGATAATATAGATAAAGTTCTGTCCAGTTCGAACCCGGAAACACTTATTGTGTTGCAGCGGCACAGAAAGTGACCACTGCAAGAATTTTTTACAGTTGTTTGTTCACCTAGGCGCTCACTTTCTGTGGTATAAATTTCACGGTGTTTCGTGCAGTGAGTCAAAAGTTATTCCAGATGGAAGCCGAGAGGAGAGAAAAAAATCTGCACACCCACGTTGATAATCCAACGTGGTCCGCAATAAAAATCGCAAAAACGTTGAAAATCGCCAAATCAACCGTGTATGATGTGCTCAAACGTTTCAGGGAGCGAAAGAGCGTGGATCGAGTGCCTCAAGGTAAGCGTCGTAGTGGAACATATGACCGCAAGCTGAACCAGAAGGTGTTGAGAACCGTCAGAGCAAACCCTGGACTATCAGATAATGAAATCGCACAAAAATACGCTGCTGCTCGCAGTACCGTTCGAAGAATTCGTTTGCGAGCAGGATATCGTTCTTATCGAGCCAGCAAGCAACCAAACAGAACGTTGAAGCAAAGTTTCGTCACCAAAACTCGAGCTCGGAAATTGTACCAGCAGGTTTTGACGAAGTACCAAGGATGCCTGCTCATCGACGATGAAACCTACGTCAAAATGGATTTCGGACAGCTTCCTGGCCAAAAATTCTACATGGCGACGGCACGAGGAGATGTTCCTGCGAAGTTTAAGTTTGCTTTTATGGACAAATTTGCCAAAAAAAAACTGATGATTTGGCAAGGGATATGCAGCTGCGGAGCAAAGACCAAAGTGTTCGTGACGAATAAGACGATGGACTCGAAGCTGTACAAGGAAGAATGCCTCAAAAACCGCGTACTACCTTTCATTAAAGCCCATAAAGGTCCCGTGAAGTTTTGGCCAGATTTGGCGAGTTGCCACTACAGCCGGGAAGTCATCCAGTGGTACCGCGATAATAACGTAGATTTCATCGATAAAAACATAAATCCACCCAACTGCCCGCAGTTCCGGCCCATCGAGAGATTTTGGGCAATAATGAAGCGGAAGCTTAAGAAAAGTGGAAAACGGCTCGGGACGCGACTCAGATGACCAAAATGTGGAACAAATGTGCCAAGGAAGTTGACTCCGGAGGTGTGCAGCGTTTGATGGGAGGAATAAAGAAGAAAGTGCAATTTTTCATTAGGAACGGGAAGAAATGATTTGTATTGATATTTTTTCCTTAAATAACCGTGAATTACCTTTGTTGTTGTGATGTATTAAACTAATTTGTACGTCAATCCGTTACTGAGATACATTTGATTTTATTGTTCCGGATTCTAAATGGACAAAGCTTTATTTAACAACACCACTCCTATACACACACACCAATTTTTCCCCCCCAAACAAAATTCCTCTTCCCACACAAATTAATTTAAAAAAAAAAAAAATTTTTTTTATATACATATACATTTCTAAAAAAAAAAAATAATTTTTTTTTTTGTTTCTGCGGGCCCCAAAAAAGAAAACCCCCCCCCACGCCTTTTTATACTTCCAACCCTTCCAAACAATTTTCCCCCCCCCGCACATTCCCCCCCAAGACCCCTTCCAAAATTCCGAAGGGGCCACGTTTGAGTTTTTTGAGTCCTTTCGTCTGTTTCTTCAATTGTCTGTTTGTTATTTTGTTAGTCCGTGTTACATATATAAGTTTAATTAGTCTTCCGAAGCAGTTTTCTCGAATCAAAAATAAAAAGTTATTGTATTGTACCTTGTGCGTTAGAACGATATAACGTAACTCCTTTTGAAGCATTTCACCAGCCGTGCAAGGATCATGTCGTCCATAGAGACGCTGTTGACACTGCATCAAAAGGTGTTACATTTTCAAGATGGCTTTCCTTTTCTCTCTGTCAACTGTATGGTGTCGTGCCGTCTTTTTGTCTGTTTGTTATTCAGTTCATCATGTTTGCGCTGTTGTGTTAATACATCACTGATTGCCGGTGCACACTCTAAAAGCTGCATTTTCTTCAAAACTAGAATGTTCCTGCAAATAAAAAAACAAAATCGCCTCACGCTAAAAGACCCCGATAAAAGTATAGCATCTAGGGTTACCATTCCCATTTTCATCTCATTTCATATCACGTAGTTTTTATTCATTGTTATTTTTAATTATTTTTATTTGTTGTTGAAAGCAAGCCACAAAAGGAATCAATTGATTGATACATCAAACCTACATTTCCGATTAATATGAATAATGGATCATGAGATGAATAATGGAACAGTTCCCCTATGTGGTAATGCTTTCCAAAAGTGTGCTGAGTTTTGATAATAAACTATTTCAGCTTTTTCAACTGATTCTATAGGATCAAATGCAGCATTTCTACTATTTGCAAATACTGTACTTGACCATTGATCCCCATCTCAGAACTATAATGTTCATGGACATAGGCGTAGCCAGGATTTCAAATAGGGGGGGGCGAGTTTTTTTTAGAGAGAGAGAGAGAGAGAGAGAGAGAGAGAGAGAGAGAGAGAGAGAGAATTACATCTTCTCCAACCAGTGGTTGCACATACTGAACAATTAACATTAACGGACACTTAACGGACAATACAACGCCCGGTGGACCAGTAGAGTAGGGTCATTTTCATGTTCGGACAGATGGAGCGGGAATTTATGTGACATTACGCCTGAATGCGGGTGGATTATCTTCTCGACTCTCACCCAAAGTATTTGACAATACCCGTCCGTTTCTTGCAACAAGATTAAACAATTCTAGGCTTGTTCTGGAATAAAAAGAAAAACGATTTTAAAAACTTTCGATATTTCCCATGTTTTTAAATCAAACCACATTGAATGCCAAACATTTACCGGGTCATGTTGGATTTTTGTATAGAATAACCACCGAATTTGTTTGCAGATTGTACTATTGTACTGAAAATGTACTTTTCATCCGCGACCCTCTCACCCAAAGCAACACAGAAGAAACACCGTTTTTTACTCACCATGCTCACACCGTTTGAATAGATTATATTTTTTTAATGGTTGTTCAAATAATAAGTGATTAGCTTTTAACAAACATACATTTTGAGTTTTGGTGGTTTATAGCTCATGGTTTGTGTCCCCTTTGCTCACCTTTAGTATAATTATTTTATCTGATATTTTCTAAACAGGAACATCAAACATAACCTTTTAAAACGACGTAAGTAACAAATGTAAGCAAGCTTTTGTGCTGAATTGTTGCTACTTGCATTCTCAACACACGAGTAGTTAGTAAATAGTTTAAGAAATTTTATTCATCAATAACGAAAAGAAATTCATATGCGTTCCAGAGGCTATTCCTCAATATTTTAAAAATAATTTATATACACATCTGCATCTGCGTTTTGAAATTTGAACCGATTTATCTGATATGATCCAACTGAAACACGTTCTGTCGAAACACGGTATATGTAGCAATCATGTGTATCTGAGTAGTATGAAACCAAAACGGTGTATCATTGAATTACACTAAAATTGTTGTTCAAATTCGAGAAATACAACCATTTTGCATATTTTTCTATTCGTGGTTATTTTAGCTGCATGAAAAAACATTCGTTTTGTTTTGGTTGCTTGTTTTTTTTTTAATTACATGCTGGAAAATATTATACTTACTTTTGAAAAACTTTCGAATGTCCATTTATGGTACTTCTGGATAAAATGAATCAAATAACTGCTTTAGACTGCTTATAATTAAAAAAAAAAAACCGTATGTATTTTACCCGATGATTCGTTTTGTTATGAAGGTTCTTCTGTTTATAAACACGCGCAGAACCATCGCTTATTCTTCCGGTCTTCTTCTAAACTCTCCACCGATTGCTTGTCGATCTGCCAAACTTGGAAGACATCTGCATGGAGTTATCTCAAATTATAATAATCCGTCCAATCTATCACAAAACGTTGAGATTGGTTGAGCGGACTGGAGATAATGAAATCCATTTGTATAAGGCCAAGTCTCTCCCGGTTGGTATTAAACCGATGAGCATGGATATCAATAGAAACATAAAGTTTCCAGAAGGCACAAAATGCATCTACGGACTCTTATTTTTACGAAATCCCTCAATTTCAATTTTTAATGGATTAGCATAGATTGTTCATTAGACACTTCAACTTGATTGATACAGTTATTAGTTACAGCAGTGCAATAGATTGTAGAATACAGTAGTAAAAATTGTAAGTTACGAAAAAAGAGTTTGGTTCGAGCATCGGCTGTGAAAGGTTGTGTCGATGCTTTATTACGCACTATTTTCCTATCGAGCCTGGCGCGTTTCGTGTTGTTTCGGTTATCTATAATTCGGTGTAACGAGTGATCGAGTGAGCACAGTAAGAGAACAACAAAGCGTCTCACAAGCGTTCATAAAATTATCCTTGTTTTCCTAACGGAAAACCACCATCACACTTTGTGAGTGGCTCCAATAGCATCCTTATTATTGGTTTAACTCAGATCAAATCGGATTTCCAACATTATAAAAAATCATCTTGTTTTTTCCGATGAAAAAACACCATTACACTTTGTGTGTGGCCCCAATAGCATCCTTACTGTTGTAATCGGTTCGAATCAGAAATCGGTACTAGTATTCAAATATTTTACTAAACGAAGCGTGAATTCAGCTTATTGTTTACCAAAACGAACCCTGCTGCCACCCAATCTTGTCATCCAAAATCCTAGTGATTTCTCGTGGAAGTGCGGCGGTGGTCTCGGCTTCCAATAAAACGTCCAAATAAACGTTAACGCATTCCTACCCTTTCCTTATTTGACCTGCATTCGGGCGAGGGCAGCGCCGGTATTGCCTTAGTTTGGGGTCACCAGTTTTACACATTGAGCATGTTTGCATCATCTGTTGATCTTCTGAGTAATAACAGCTGAACTGGCAGTAACGGAATAACAACTTCGGGCGGTCAATCATTCTCATTATCCTGCTCATGCTCATAAAAACGGATAAATAATTTGAATAGGATAAGACAACTGCAACTTCTCGCCCTGACTAGCTTGCTGTTCTGCTTCTCACACGCTGACTCAAACTGTAAGATATGATCAACATATATTCTCAATAATATGAAACTACAGTACCCTAAAACGGGGAAAGCGGGGTAACGGGGCGGTTTGACCCATGCCATGAATAGTTCAAATAAATATTTTTCGTTGATACTTTTTCTAACTATCAACTGTGTTTCTTAATCTAGTATTATTTGGCTTCTGAAAGCTATAGCATAGGTTTGAATATTCAGTTTTTTGATTAACCAAGAACTGAACATTTTATTGAGCATAGCTTCTTCAACTTTCAGCTAGCGGGGAAAAAAAATCAATCAATGCTTATCTAATAGCTAACATTACAGATTAAGAGATATTTCCCTAGTAGCACATTTGTTTCAACCCAGTAAAGCTGGGCTGCTGAAACCAGTTTTGACTGTTGTGTGCTGCTTGGGGTTTTTAGATACTTTAGGCTACATAGGTTGGGTTCTAGGTTAAAGGAAAAATATTATAATAAAATTGTTACTCGTTACTATTTAAAAACTATTATATAATTACAACTTTTTTCTCATGGATGTCAATTTTTTACGCTTTTTTGCTACAACTTGTTACAAAATCGAGGCAACTTCGCGTAATTTGGCTTTTTTATTTAGGCAAAAGAGCAATCTGACAAACATCCCAAGCAACACAAAATCGTCATATTTGGTTACAGTGACTTGATTGTGACTTAATTGAGTAGTATTGGAGTAACATCAACTGTATTGCAACAAGTTACCTTGCAACCTTCTAGAGATAAAAAATAAATAATAATTTATTGAAACAAATAATAAAATTCTAAAAATAAAATCAAAACTTAGGGGGGGGCAACGGCCCCCCCCCCCGCCCCCCCCCCGGCTACGCCTATGTTCATGGATAAGAAGTACTAGAGGATTTTCAGAAGCACTTTTGGGCTGCATTTCGACTGATCTGGCAACACTTGTGTGCTTCTTTCCAAAATGGTAAAGAACCCGACCAGCCCTGGGACCTGGTAGTTGAAGTTAAACTACCTCAAGGTTTTGTCAGTGCCCAGGGAAAAAGAAAACTTGTATGTACTTGTAAATACAATTCATATTTCTAACAGATCTTCAACTGTCGTTCACGCCATAAAGATAGTGACCCTCTCAACCATCCTAGCATATACGGCCGTGTCATCAGCCTAACCACACGGCCCTTTACAGAGCCTTCAAATGCTTTCTTAAGAATGTATAATGCAATTTTCTAACATACACTAAGGTTTTTTTTTAAACGGTGGATACGTTCAACTTTTACTATGAAACCGTGTAAAAAAATACTAAACAGAGTTGATAAATTCAATTCTTTGAAAAACTGCCATATGAGTACTTTTTGCCCAAAACGTAAAATGTGATCCGAATTAGGTTGATAAGTTGTTCCGTTCTGGAGTTATCGCTGAAAACAAACCGCGTAAAAAAGCCGTCTCAAAAAGATCTTAGTGCACTTTCTCTTTCCTCGGTTCGGGACATAAACCGACCAGTAATTTGATCTATTGTAGTATATCCCGTATCCTTTGTTTAGTGCATGTCGAGTTACTTCATCACTATTGAGAAATGATGAAGTAATCGGTTTTGTTACTGTTTTTGTTTGTTTTGTTGGCAATGAATCGACTCTTATTAAAAGTTTCCGCTATTTAAACCCTTTGAGGAGTGAGAGCACTCTTCAAAGCCGCGCTCTTTATCAGTCAAAACTGGATTCATAGTAAGAAAACAAACTAAGACTCCGATACTGACCATGCATCAGAAGCCTAGTTCTAACCACTTCAAACTATAGAACATCAAATAGAAAATTAAAAATTCACATACATGAGGACTAACCATGTTTTCCTTATTTTAAGCTCACCCTCGGTGGCTCAATCCAAGTATTTTCTCTTTTCACAAGACATAAAATCCCAGGTAACCAATAAGCATTAGCATATGCAGTAAATCAACCCTTAATCTGCATTTTAGATGCTACAAGCATTATATTAGCATTATATCAGCATCTCGAATGCTATCTGTTGTAAAGTTGAATTTCAAATGCTATTTAAAGTCTTGTAGTCTGTAATAAGCATTTCGAATGCAAAATAGCATTAATGAAGCATTATCATAGCATTGCAGTAAAACAGCCGTTTATTGGGCCAAAATTGGCATTTATGTTGCATTTAAGGCGACTTAATTACTTGATAGGCTGCCGTGAAGACGCTTTGGAACTGCTTATTGGTTACCTGGGATGTAATAAGGACTAAGATATGTTCCATTGACTACAAAAAAAAAAACAAATATGTTCCCTAGTTTGAATTAATTCGTAGTAGGCTTCGGTGATTGATCTGATACCCCGTAACGCACCACGAAAAGGTGATCTACCAGCGTTACGGGTCAAAGTGTATTAACTTATCTATGCCGATCGAAAGTCCCGTTAGAACAGCACCTACGTTGCAATGTTGCGCTACGAGTGTTATACACAACATCACTGATTACACTGGTCGATAAAATCCGAAAAAAGTTTTGAGACCCAGGGCTCCATGCCAGTTTCCGTTAGCTTGGGTCCAAAAACCACCGAATATAGTATTTTGACCTCAAGCGATTTGCATTTTTCTACACAAATTAGCATACAAAATTGAAATTTTGATATATTTTGAGAACAACTCAAATAAATGACTAGGCTTAAATGTAAATGCTCCAGTTTTTTAGAAACATCTCAGACTTTAACAAACAACTTTGCAGGAGAAAGTGTGTCGATCCGACTACACCAGAAAAAATTATGACCGTTGAAAGGCAGCATATTTTAGCAAAAAAAACGGCATAGCACAGTAAACCCCCCGACTTTCGCGGATTCCCTTGATGGTGGTCTCAAATGATGTATGGGCATTGGCCTTTGTTGTTTCATCAGAAAATATCTCGTGATCCTTCGTATATAGGAAGTTACTTCCTTCAGCAAAGTTGTTCAAAAGGTCAAGGCCTCCAGGATGGTAGACTTAAAAGTTCAGTGTGCCAGTAAACTTGCTTTATAACCGGAATCTCGAGATCCTGGACATATAGCAAGTTGGCATCTTCGACAAAGATGTTTGGTTGATTGAGGCTTTTCGGATGGTGTCAACATTAGTTCAGAATTCGTCTGATACGTTTTTTATTTCAATCCCCTCTCTAATACATCCCAATATTTTACTTTTTATTTTCTCTCTTAATTTTTTTTTCTCTGATAGCCATTATGACATGTAGAAGGAGATGTCTCGCTCATCGCCATGAGACACCAAGAGTGGACAGCAATGTTTTTTGCTAGAATGAATTAGATATGAAGAGAAAGTTGAAAGTTCCGTCAGTGTACGGTAGGCTAGAAATCTGTTTTCAGGAAAGTTAGTCGTAAAATTAGGAGCTTTCAGACGCTCGACTCAATTCAGAATTATCTTACGCCGTGGCGCTAGTGTGCATGTAAACTTACTGTGCATGTAAAGAACAGAGGTATTGAAAATTGAGTGAAAGGGCATGGTAAAGTAGTATTCGAACTTTTTTTTTTTATTTATCTCTTTTTTCCTCTCCCTTCTTTATATTAAGAATTATCACAGGCGTTTCATTTGCCTTGAACATTTATTAAAGTGATCCCACTATGGGGTAGCTCGAGGAGCAGATCACCCTGCCACCTCGGCCGTGGTTTTAGGAAATTTTTTCGAGTAATCATGTCTCCCCACGGGGCCTTTTAGGTGTTAAATTTTTCACCCCGTGGCCCTCTTGGCCGCCTCGGCCCCTTGACTATTGATTGTTTGTTGAGGGCCCATGGAGGGGGTTCCCCCCCCCTCGGTGGTTTTTTTGTGCGCTCTTTTCTCCCCCTTTCTCGTTTGTGTTCCAGAGATTTTTTCCCCAACTCCCGGGGAGTCCGCGGGGGACCCCCATGGCCTTCTCCGCGGGTTTCAGGGGCCGCCATGGAAGTTCTTCAGAAAACTTCTTGGGGGGTTTTCCGTAACTTCAGGGAAGATCTTCAGAGAACTTCATGGAAGTTCTTCAAAGAACTATATAGAAGTTCTTCAGTTAACTTAATGGAAGTTCTTCAGAGAACTTCAGGCAAATTATTCAGAGAACTTCATGGAAGTTGTTCAGAAAACTTCAGGAAAGCTCAACAGAGGTATTCTGCAGAGGATTTCTACAGAGAATTTCAAAAAAATTCTTCAAAACTTCAGGGAAGTTTTACAGAGAACTTGAGGGAAATTCTTCAGACTACTTTAGATAAATTCTGCCGAAAACTTCAGGAAAGTTCTGCAGAGAACCTTAGGGAAAATTAACAAAGAAATTCGTGGAAATTTTGCAGAGAACTTCAGGGAAGGTGTTCAAGGAACTTCAGGGAAGATTTTCAGAGAACTTCAGGGATGTTTTTCAGAGAACTTCAAGGAATTTCTGCAGAGAACTTCAGGGAAGTCCTGCAGAAAACTTCAGATGATCTTTTTTCACATATTCATGATCGTGTTGAATTCATTTTGGTCTATGAGCTAGCGTCTCCTTGGAGTGTAGACCTCGTAGATCAACCACCCTGAAAAATGAATGTTTCGATGTTTGAAGAAGCGTAAATGTCAAGGTTTGTTTTATGAAATCACTTTAAATATGTATTTTAATCTTCTAAACCATCCATGAACTCCTTTAAGTTCAAGTCTATATATTTTAAGACCAGCCATTCCAACACATAAATTTTCTAACGTAATCCAGATATCCAAGGCTCGTTGTAGTTTACAAATTTACGTTAGTTAATAAATTTCAATTTTCAAGAATGCTAGATTAGCCGAGTACTGTAAAGGAAGATCTCAAGATTTTGGTTTCAACCATTACATGAAATGTCTTATTCATCGTTTTCACAAACGTCAAAACCCTATCGAGTAGTCATTTTCATATTCATGAGTTTTAGTTCATCCGAAGACCACTTGCAATATTGGTCTATAAATCTTGACATCTACGTCTAGATGTTGAGGCGTGGTTTTGTCGAACAACATCTCTATATTTGCCAGAGATGTCGTATTCTGAAAGCAAAATCACATTTGCTTGTTCCAATAAAATTAATCCACACAGAAAAATCCTGCAGACAGGTCTTGACTCACTTCACCTACCCAAATATTTGTGCACTTATTTCAAAATGGAATCAAAACATGTCTTGCAACAACTCACCATCGTACTTCAAATTGCAACCCCCGTCTGACATTATCACCACCGCAGATTGCCTGACTTAGTTGCCAAGGTCAGTTATTCTAGCCGGTAAACGTTTCGAATTCGCCCACCGCCCGTACCTTTTCTGCCACCACAATTAGGTTGAAGTCTTCGGGTTTGTGTGTGCTTAGTCGGTTGAACACTTTATAAATAAACCAACAAACACCTTGTTGCATTCCGCACATGAAAAACGCACCGGGCAGCCACGAGTGAAGCCACCTCCGGAGCATAGAAGAGAAAGAGCCAAAGCAAACCCGATGGGGAATGCCCCGGTCGAGTTTCGCATTCTATCAGAGCATCATCGAGCTGGTGGATGGGGTGGAGAAAAGTCCGGGGGAAAACACTCTTTCCATAAACGCTCTTACTTTGGCATGTGCTTCGACTAAATGTTTTTCAGAGAGTTGTTTGTTGACTAGATGTATTTATGTTTCATCTGATGCTCACACGGAGCTGCGGGATTTGTGAATGCAAAAGAGGAGCGCATTCGCACCGGGATTGACTGTTGTTTCCCATTGGGACTGGTTCTGAAGGCAGTGAAAGGTGAGGGGTGGAAAAACAGATGCAAATCGTTGAAAGAACTGAAATCTCCATGGATCTTCGGATTCATTTGACGCTGCTCGATTTTGTACCTATGGGTAAGAGCCATGGGTGTGTGTGTGTTTGTGTGCCCTCGACTAACCGTATAGGCAAAGGACCCGTGCTGGTAATAATAATGGACGGTATGAACGTAGAATCGAACTTGAACTATGCTGCTGCCTGCTGCTGGGAAAGAGAGATGTAACCGATCCGGTATGGTGTTATTATAGAGCGATTCAGTGTTAATTCCAACGGCTTGATGGCTTTTACATCGATGCGCACATATTTTACATTTATGCGGTAGTGTTTCGATCTTGGTCTCCATTGCTGCCATCATCGTGTGTTTCGTATCGACAGACAACGACCCGTAGAGAGTAGTTAATGTCCGTACATAAATAGCGAATTATTGGCGAGAATAAGTGTATGTGGAACCTGGGGCTATCCACGGCAGAGCGTCACGATTTGATCGCATTGATTGCTTTGGAAGACTGGGAGAATGATGCTTATCGACAGGATTATGGTAAAGCGATTATTCAATTTATTGAGCTCGGTAACTTTATGATGATTAAATCTCACAACTGTACTGCTGGTTAGAATCTATCTACTGTGACAAACGGACAACGAACGTTTCTCAAAATTCCGTCAATTTCATCCAACCTGTAAATTTCTCAGAAACACAACCCCAGCTGCATGCTCGTCTTCGAAGAAAACTCGCATGTCCACGTAAAATATGTTGACAATCACGTATCGCATTGCGGGATCAAGTTCGATCTCTCGCGTACTCTATAGCATCAGGCCATTCCAAGGTGTCCCGTACCATGTTTGCTTCGTACGTCTGTCCGTGCGTCCGTTCGGCGACGAACCGATGAGGAGTGCATAAACTCCGGTGATCCGGGTGCGAAGATCCACTGCTACTGGCTGCCTGTTGCTCGCTCGCATACATTATTTCCGAAGCGAAAGGGGGACTCAATTGAACCGAGAAGGGAGAAAAACAAGACCGTGCCAAATCTGGCAAGATGGAAGCGTTGCGGATTGCAAACTTGGATTGTTTATGTAAAGAGCAGCAAAAGACGAATAAATAAGCGCATGGTTGTTGGGCTGCCCTTGAACAACAGAACGTACAGAAGTTGGTCTGTCGATAATGAGCGAAAAAGGTAACGATATGCGACCGATATTGGCGGGTTACAAGCCGTTCATCTGGGTGCTGGCCATGTTGCTGGGGGATGTGCAAATGTTTGCATCTGCATCACGAAGAAACACTGGAGACATTCGAGAACGAGGAATGCGCGTTACAATTAATATTTTTTTCGACGACTTGCCACGAAAAAACTGATGATGAGCTGAAGACAGATAACGCATCCAATTTTTACTGTTAATTTAAATTTTTGCCTAATTATTTCGTAGAGTGGATTTTAATCTTGTTCAAAAGCTCAGGAGTATGGCAATTATCTGTAGATCTAAACTTGTCTCAGAATTTCTTTGTAGAATCTCGTTAACTCCTTGATATCTGCTGCTGAAGTAGTGCTTCACCTTATTTTTTAGTGTGTTGAACAGGTTCTACCCGGGATTTTGCTTGAATCGCAATTCTCGATCATGAGTCTAAGTAAATTTTCATTAATATCGAAATGAATGAAATAAAATTATGCCCATACTTCAATGTGGAGCTTGCTAAGGTCTGTGGGCGTTCCTTGTTCTGCATTGTTACACACGGTGGTCAATAAGTTTGGATACGCTTACAAAATATGTCAAAAAATGAGAATAATGTTTGCATTTAAAAAAATGTTTTTTTTTCGGGTGGTGATAAAAAAAGCTAAGACAGATATTTGCTTTTGATAATGGAAGGTAATTATTTTAGCTTACTTAAACATGTGTGTAGGCATGTTTTGAGTTCTTTCTATGTTTTCTATGTTTTAATTGTTGGAGTAGATCTTACGCTTTAGATTAGCTGGGGGACGTAGGGCGGGTTCGCCAACTTGGGTACCACATCGATATTCAGCCGCTCCATCTCCTCCATCGATCGCTTCGAGTAGTTGACCGACGCCAGATCCGGCCAGAACACCGCGTCTTCACCCTTCTGGTATTTTTTGAGGAACGACGCAACTTCCGGCAGGCACGTCGTACTTTAAATTTCACCGTTCACGGCCAGTCCAGAGCGAAAAAAGAGCGGCTTTGACATCCCTTTCTCGCTGATTGTCAGCCACAGCAGCACCTTCTTGGGGAGCTTGGTGTGTGAAATAAACTTCACCTCGGAGCTCACTTCCTTCGTGGGGGAAGTAAAATACGAAGTGCCCTGCCAGTCGTTGCCATCCAGGGTGAGATAGGTCTCGTCGTCCACCGCCGCCACTTCGCGATTCGCCGGGAAAATCCAGTTGACCATCTTATTAGGCCACTGCCGCTGCGTCATTGCACACTGAAAATAAAATTTAGTTTATGCTACGAAACCGGTTGTACATTGTACTAATTTGTTCGTTGTTTTCAGCAACGAATCTCATTTGTAAATTATATTAAGCTACTTTCGTCATATTTGTCAGATGTTTTACTAATTTCATTTCGTATGATAAACGAAAACATTTAAAACAAACAAACATGATTTGTTTGGAACATGTATGTACATTGTAAATAATACGAGACATTGGTATGCTTACGAAATGATATGCATACAATGCACGAGAAATACGATGATGGAACACGAATCTTTCGTTACAAAATTAAGTCCTGCTACAGAAAATTGTTCCATGTACGAATGCATCACACGATTTAATCAAACTTTCGTTCAAAATACTAATTTAATAAGTACTTCTTGAATATAAAATCGTAAACATTACAAAACAGGGCTAGCAAAATGGAAACTGACACGAATGTTTTGAAAGGAATTCAGTAAACCGTCGTACAATGTACAAAAAATCACATACGATACAACAACATTTCATACTAGCCTACTCTATGTTAATTATTGACACTTGACGTCTCTCAACAAAATTCAGATATTAGTTTGAGTCGTTTCCAAAATCCAGAAATCTATTTATTTTTTACGGTTTCGTATTCTATCGCGGTACGCATAAACTGCCATAAACGGCTTCTGCACGTCCCTTCATGTTTGAGAATCTCAGAAAGAGAGTTTAAATATTTGGATTGAATATATGTAGGAGGCAACCGACGTCAAAATATATGGGGCTTGGTTTATTCAATTAGAAAGAAACATTGAAACATGTAAATAGTTTTTGCTCATGCTCTGAAGATCTGATGAGCTTCACGCAGATCAACGTTAATCACTGGAACGGTCTCGTCCACTATCAGCCGGGCTTATATCATTAAAATTGGAATCCGACATTTCTGAAGAGTGCAGCTTCGCACTGGCAAGGAACGTGGTGAAAAAGTGTAACGAATTACAAATTCGCTCCTCCGGTGGAATATCCTTTGCAATGAGACTGATTCTACTGCTTATATTAGTACTTCTATTGTTGGAAGATCGACACTCTTCTAGCTTAAAGTAGCTGAATGCGGACAATACGCTTCTAGATTGCTGCAATATAAAATCAATTACGTTAAACATTTATATGAAAAATCCACCGATTTCCACTTTACCTTGTACCTTTAAGTTGAAACCGCTTTTAAACTTGTATACGTATAATGTTTAATCAATTTATGCGTGCTTACCAGTAAAAAAATATTTTTTTTATTTTCTCAATTAGCATAGAATCAAAATTCATGGAAGAAGTAATTTATTGACTTACTTTGCGATCAGTTGGCTCGCTAACTTCGCCGCTGCAGTATATGCACTTTATAATAAAAACACTTTACAATGAACACAAAATAATAAAACTATTTATTATATAAAACACGAACGCGACTCGACACGTACTGGCAAACATTGAATGACAAAGCTTCTGAAAAAACTATGCGCATGAAAAAAATGCTTGATAATCTCTTGCTAGCATGTACAAATCTTTCCGTAAAATTCACACATGGTTCTAAATTAATACGAAACACAATTCATAAACTGTACGCATTATTCGTAATGCTATAATTTATCTTAGAAACATGCAATACGAATGTTTAATACAATAAACGGTAAATTTGTCCTATTTACAAATATCATTTTTACGAACTGAACAAGACAGAATTAACGAAAAAATATTTTCAGTGCATTTTCTCTCCAAAGAAAAAGGCAGTCTTTTTATTTTTAAAATAGAACACACACACTTTCAGCAGCTTCTTGATGGATCGGTCAGAACCCATAATTACCGAAGCTCCATCTGATCTAAAGCCCACAGACCATTTTTTTTTGTAATCGGTGCAATCGATCTGCAACTGTTTATCAATTGCGCAAAATATGTATAGGTTTTCGCACTGCAAAATTATATTAGAGATAACAAAAAATCAAGTACGAAATAAATATGCTTCATATAGCAGAAAAAAAAACATCGAGAACATTATTTGAACTTCCCAAAATTCATCTGCATGAATGCATAAAAATACTTCTACATTAGAAGAATAGTATTTTTGTAGAAATCACTGGAAGAAATTCTGCCGAAATTTTTGGAACAATCTCTTGCGCAACTTTGAAACAAGCACTTCCCTAAAACCTGGAAAAATATTGTAGTAATATCTGGAGAACTATAAGCAAGAATCCTTTCAGGCATTTTAGACAAAATTTGAAAATATTCCAAATTTTCAAAGTTAAGAATTCAATAGATGACGGAGCTCATGCAAAAAAATCTTCGTAGATCTCTCCAACAAATCAGGATTTTTTCCAAGAAAAAAAATTTTTTTTTTTTTTATTTTTTTTTTTCACTCCCCCTCAATTGACCACAAAAAACACAAAACAAAAAAAAAAACCCCAACACACCACACAAAAAAATAAAAAAAAAACCAAACAAAGAATGAAAAAAAAAAACAAAAAAAAAACGGACGAAAGACAAACACACACATAAAAAAAAAATACATATACACACAAAAAAAAATATAAAAAAAAATGTGAGAGAATTGAGAAAAATTATAAAAAATTTTCCCCCCATATAACACAAAAAACAAACAAAAAAAAAATGGAGAAATCATTTAGGGTACTCACACAAACTGACTTAGATACATACATCCGTCACTCAAGTGACAGTGCCATATGTGTTATTTTGCTTCAAGCCCAAACATCATACTGAAAGTAGTATTTATAAAAAAGTTGAATCCTAAACTATACTCATATTTTGAATTTGAGATTTTTGAGTGGAAAGACAATTGCCGAAAATCTTAAAAATCTTGGTTTTTCTCAAAAATCTGTAATCTTCACATACAGATATCTGTATGAAAAAAATGAAAAAAAATCTGTGTCAATCCATGATAAAAAAATCTGTGCATGTGGCAATCCTGGGTTAGAGTTCGACTGATGGAGCTGTCAAATTTTGTCTACTGACTCATGGATTACTATGATTGATGCTTCATGGGTAGTTTCGTCAGTGCGGGTGAAGGTAAACCCATGAAAAATCGGCAATTTTTGTCCATTTTTTTAAATGCAAACTTAATCATATATTTTATCCTGGAATTATAGCATATCTATTGGAATTACCCCTGCCCCCTTGAATTTCTTCACTATTTTTTCAATCGATTTTAAAACGCGTCACAACCGGCACGCACGGACTTCATGGGGAACTAAACGAAAAAGTCTAATAGATTTTAATCTGGGAAGCTTTGAGGCCACATATTTTTGCCCAGGATATCCATCAAATTTTCTCGACACTGGGTTTCAACCCCATTCGCTTTGTGGGCTGGCGCACCGTCCTGCTAGAACACAAAGTGGTCATCTCCGTAGAGTTTTCGTAGACTTGGGGCAACAACCTTCTCCAAAACCTCCGTTGATGTTTACATTTTTCTCGATAAAGGGAACATTACCTCGCTTGCAAAGCCCCCCAAACCATCACTGACGCTAGACTTTGGATCCGAGGAAGGTTGATTTGAGACCCAAGAATGCTCTCCCTTGTTGCCCACAATCGATCATTTTGCGCATTGTGAGGCTGCGCCAGCACAAACAGTTTCAGAGGAACAGAGTATCAAATCAATCCAACCTCTTTTTGGGGTAGCTTCCGAGACGCCATGAATTTTACGTTTTTTTTTTGGTAAGCCTGACATCCAAGGTCCTTGCTGAGAATGGTGTATACGGTTCCCGTGGAAAAGTCGAGATCAGCAGCCAGTTTCCGTATTGAGTGTTTCTAACCGAACGTTGCAGACCCAACTCACACGGTCCGCGATCAA
Source organism: Aedes koreicus (assembly GCA_024533555.2). Classification (NCBI taxonomy): domain Eukaryota; kingdom Metazoa; phylum Arthropoda; class Insecta; order Diptera; family Culicidae; genus Aedes; species Aedes koreicus. Next base: position 83,786 of record JAHHFK020005977.1, on the reverse strand, counting down.
ATAAGTCTACTGGTATCTCTTATAGTGGCAGCCACAGGCTTTAAGTTTCTTTAATAAAGAAACCAAATCAACTATCTCTAGGTAGTAGCATACACAAAGTTCCGCTTAATCCCAAGAGATTGCAGACGTCTGAATGTGTTGCCGGGTCGGCCACCGTCCAAATAACAGTTAACGACGATTTTCCTACATCGATCCATTCAACATAATTAACTGATATACAGTCAACGGTAAACTTACTTTTGCCTATAAAAACTAATAAAAGATCCAAAAAAAATAAAATCGTTCCATTAAAAACGCATTGATGGCTCATAAGATGCTGGAAAATTTCCATAAACAAATGGAAATTATCCATAAGAATCAACAATGTGATCCATACTTTATATAGAATTAAGCAATAAAGTATACAAAATGTACCGTTAAGTATATAGGAACCGCTCGATAAAATGTTACGATTTACCCGTAAACATATTCCAAATAGTCTATAGAGGCTCTTTGGAAGCTCCCTCTGCCCTCGTCTCAGTTGTACCACTTTCAAAAAACCGATCGTCAGCTCTGTTCCCAGTGTTTCCGCCACCAGAGTCATCCCGGTATTGAGTTCGGGGTTCCAGAGGGGGTCTTCCAGCCTGTTATCTCAGGCTAGTACGCGTGTTATTCCAGCTTTTCGCTTCCTGAATATCTTCCAATTTCCAGCTTGTACGAAGAGTTACCCGATTTAGAGACGAATCAGTGCACATCACATCCGAGACGCATCGTGGAAAGCACTTTGGAAGTCCCCGGTTCCTCTGCCCCAGTCGCGCCAATTCCAGCCACCGTTCAGCATAGTCGTCTCGGCCCTGAGGCCAGATGCACAGCGGGGGTCTTCCAACCTGCTTTAGCAGGCAAGTACATTCACGATTCAGCTTCTCCTTTGCCTGATATTGCCTCGCATTCTACTTATGTCATCGGTACTTCGGCTGCCACACACGAGATCATCATTTACTACCAGAATGTTGGTGGTATTAACAGCGATGTCGACGATTTCCGCATAGCTACTTCGGACCAGTGCTACGACATCATCGTCTTCACGGAGACCTGGCTGGATTCACGCACACTCTCTTCTCAGGTATTCGGCAAAGATTACGAGGTATTTAGATGTGACAGGAATGCCGATAATAGCCATAAAGCAAAAGGTGGGGGCGTACTAGTGGCTATAAGTACAAAATTTAAATCAAAGGCTCATGAAAACCCTTCTTGGATTCGTTTGGAACAAGTTTGGACGTCGATCAAATTGGGCGATCGTACATTATTCTTTTGCGGACTGTACATTCCACCCAACCGCATACGCGAGCGTGACCTAATTGCTAATCGGTTTTCGCAATTTTGGAAAATGCCAAAGCAACCGACGAAGTTATGGTGATAGGCGACTTTAATCTGCTTGGGATTTCATGGAAATTAACTGACAGTGGGTTTTTATTTCCCGATGCCAATCGTTCTGTCATGCATTCCAATGCTTCGTTCCTTCTGGACAATTACAGCTCAGCCTCTCTCTCCCAAATCAATCATGTCATCAACCAGAACACACGCAGATTGAACCTCTGTTTCGTGAGCGCCCAAGACACCGCTCCACTATTATGCAAAGCTCCCTCTCCTTTAGTGAAACTAACTCTTCATCATCCGCCTTTACTGGTCACGTTACGCTCAATGCTGGAACATGACTTCGAAATCTCACCTGCCTCAGTTTCCTACGATTTTGTTCTTGCCAATCATCGTAATATCGCCGAGTTACTCTCGATTTTCGATTGGGATAACATTTTGGATACAGTCAATGTCGAGTCAGCCGCTCAAACATTTTCCAACGTTCTGGCATATGTCATAGACAGACACGTTCCAAAGAAAATCCATCGTCATACGTCTCGCCCACTTTGGCAAACGAGCGAACTTCGTCGCTTGAAATCTGGCAAGAGAGCTGCCCTCAGAAAATTCACAAAGCACCGTACACTAATTCTAAGTCGTCACTATGTAAGAGTGAATCACGAATACAAACGAGTCGCGAAACGTTGCATTCTTCAATATCGGCGTGGAATACAGAGAAATCTCAAGTCACGTCCTAAACAATTCTGGAAATTTGTAAACGAACAACGCCACAAAGTAGGCCTTCCGTCGACTATGTCACTCCACAGCAACAAGGCTTCCACCCCGCAGGGTATTTGCCAGCTATTTTCCGAGAAATTTTCTAGGGTTTTCACCGAGGAGACATTGAGCGATGACCACATTAGACTTGCGGCCAGCAATGTTCCCCTTGCCGGTCAAACCTTGGGCCAAGTCGACATCGATGCAGAGATGATAATCAAGGCCTGCTAAAAACTCAAATTATCTCACAATCCCGGGCCGGATGGAATTCCTTCGTCCTTTCTCAAACTGCACTTGGATAGTTTGTTGCCCCCGCTTTTCGACTATCTGCGACTGTCGGTATTTTTCCTCGCTGTTGGAAATTTGCGCACATGTTTCCAGTACACAAAAAGGGTAGCAAACGGGACGCTGGCAATTATCGCGGCATAATTTCGCCTGGCGCTGTTGCTAAACTGTTTGAGCTTGTAATTATGGAACTGTTGCTCGCTCACTGCAAACCGTATATCAACGACGTAAATTTGGCTTTCGAAGGACCACGACTATCATACGCAGATGACCTAAACCTTTATCTTCGAGTGCACTCACTCGACGACTTTCGCTTTCTTCAACGTCACCTAAATGCTTTTGCTGACTGGTGCACTTTGAATCGTATGGATGTCAACCCGGCCAAATGCACGGCTATCTCGTTTTTGCACAAGAAACAGACTATTTTATTCAAGTATGTCTTGTTGGGCACCGAAATTGAGCGCGTCAGTCAAGTCAAGGACCTAGGAGTAATTTTAGACTCCCAACTCACATTTAAGCAGCATATCTCGTACGCTATCGGCAAAGCCTCCTGCGTTCTGGGGTTCATCTTCCGGATTGCTAAAGACTTCACGGACTTCTACTGCCTCAAATCGTTGTTTCGTTCTATATTAGAGTATTGCTCGGTTGTGTGGACTCTTCATTACAACAACGGTGTCGTTAGAGTAGAGGGTGTTCAACGACGGTTTTTGAGATTTGCGCTACGTAAACTACCGTGGACGGATCCCTATCGTTTGCCAAGCTACGAAAGCCGTTGCCGTCTAATTAACCTGGAGTCCCTGTTAGCCCGTAGAGATACAGCCAGGGCTTTGTTCATCGCAGACATCTTGCAAGACCGCATCGACTGTCCTGATCTTCTGGAGCAAATCAATATCAACGTGCAGCCCCGAGCCCTGAGGAATAGTTCGATGCTGCGGTTACCTCCTCAACGAACCAATTACAGTATGTTTGGCGCAATTGGCGGTTTACAAAGACTTTTTAATAGGGTTTCCGCCTTGTTTGATTTTAACGTGACTCGCCAGATGTTTCGTGTTCCTTAAACGATTTCGAATCATGTCTCGAACAACATTTTAAAATTTCAGCATATTTACAGCACATTGAGCACAACTTAACATGGACATTACTATGCAGAATGTAAACTTTTCGTTTACTAAATATCTACTAATCTTTCTGAAAAAAATGTTAAACAGTTATTCTTAAAAGTTAAAAAATATTCCGAGCTATAGTTTTGCCCAGCAATATTTTTCAGACAAACGTCAATTGATAATGTTATTGATAATATAAGGGATTGATAATCTTTCGGCATGATCAAACAGCTTCTCAGTTAGCAACACTGTATCATGCCATGTGACATAGTAGCCATGGTTTTTTGGCTAGAAATACCAATGTTACCTGCTGAGCAGTTCGCTTGTTTGATTAACAACTTTTATGCGGTTTATTTGAAAAATGATGTTGTGCAAAAACTTTCCAAGGAAATTAGTTATTTCCAATGCTAAATCCTTTGAAAGCAGATTGATTAAGCAATTTTCTACAGCCTTGCAAGTACAAACATGATGTTCACCATAGTATTTCCTTTACACATTTCAAACTGGCTGTATACAGTCAATTTCAAGTTAAATGAGTTTAAAATTTTGGTAGGCTCATAAGGGCATTATTTGAAATCGATTAAGTTTACACAGAAATAAATGATGAATTTTAACAGCCGCATAAAATTTCCCCCCGTTCAATTGCAAGCGTAATGAACGAGATTGATGGAAATCTATCATACAATAATCCTGATTCAGGCAAAATCTGGCTCAAACTTACATTAAATACCACATGAATTTATGACAAATCTAATATTCCGTATGTGCGCTTTAGATAACGCAAAAAAGTACAAGTTTATTTCGAACTGCGCTAGGGTGTTCAAACTATCTTACTACATTTGAAAACAATACTTCATACTAACAAATCATACTAATAAGGTTCAACTCTCTAGCGATTATCGCCTAGAATTACACGTAAACTCTTTGTAAATCCGTCATTGCTGGCGCACACTGTGTTTAAGGGAATATCATTCTATCGCTTTTAGTGTGTTTGATGAGACATAATGCATCCAATATCGAATTCATATGCTTCAGAAATGTTCTTGCAAATAATGTCTTCTAGAAGTGTTTTGTTCGCACATTTTATGTATGTCAGCAATGTTAGTGGCATAACATTAGCCTTGGTTCAACTAATGACAACGAACTATCTAAGCTCCAGCACAATTTGGAGGACCTAGAACATCTTATATGGAGGGAAATATATTATAACCCCCTTTTTAAGCTTCTTTGAGTCTGCTTGGGTATGCTGCGTTGCTCAGGACAATAGCCCAGTCATGGTTGACCTAGTAGATCATTTGACCAGAACTTCAGGATGATTTGGAGAATATAGGATATCTGATATGCTGAATAATAGATTGTTTTTCATGCACACAGCCTCCGTGAGTCTGTTTGAGAATGCTTCTTCCATAAGAACTATTTTATAGCTGTGGTTGATTCAATAGATTTTATGACCTGAACTCCACGACGACGTGAAGCACCTAGAACAACAAATATAAATGGAAGTGGGTCAAAAACGCTGCGTACTGGTACTATAAATCAGCGAAGACATTATACAATGTAAGGGGCATTACATTAGCCTTTGTTGAACTAATGGCAACGAACTATCTAAACTTCAACACAATTTGGAGGACCTAGAACATCTTATATGGAGGGAAATATATTATAACCCCTTTGTTTAGCTTCTTTGAGTCTGCTTGGTATACTGCGTTGCTGAGGACAACAGCCCAGTCATGGTTGATCTAGTAGATCATTTGACGTGAACTCCAGGACAATTTGGAGAGTCTTGAACGACTGATATGAATGGAGATGGATGACAAATAATAATTATACTCTTATTAAATATTGTTGGATACTTTTCATGTGCCTTTTGTGTTAAAAACTAAAAACTAACCATAAAACCGTTTATAACAAAAGTGAAAAACAAGAACAATTTCAATATCATATTGAAAACTGCCCTCAAAGCCACCTAGTTTCAGCCACGAAAAGAAGGGAGGATGGGTTGGAGGGGAGTGTTTTGTTTTATTTGTCGTCAATCATATATGTAGACTGGTTTTACATTTTTGCCTTAATTCTACTCTTACAGATATTCTGAGAAAAATGCTTTTTTTAGTTGATTTTTATTCATTGTTATATCAATTGTGGTGCAGTATTTGTTATAGCAAGACATCATCTTATTTATGGGTCCGTTTTGGGCATAGTTAGTTCTTTGATTATTTATGTAGAATAAATTCCTGTTTCGTAAGTAACGGGTGGGAGCGTAGAAGTTGAACTTCTCTAAAATGTCTGCTTCATTTATTTTTTGCCCAATAACATCGTTTATAAATGATAGAATTGCAAACTCACGTCGTTTTTCAAGACCATCTATTTTAATTAACATACATCGAGATTCATAAGAAGGTAACCGAAAAGAGTTCCATCCTAACTTACGCAAAGCATACAATAAAAACTGTTTCTGTACTGACTCAATACGGTCTTTATGTGTATGCTAATATGGATCCCAAACCACGCTGCAGTACTCAAGAAGGGGCCTAACATATGTTACATACAACGTTTTTATTGTATAGGGATCATTGAAATGAAAACTAAACCTCTTGATGAACCCGAGCATATTACTTGCCTTGTAAATTATATTGTTGTAGTGTCTACAAAAGTGAGCTCGGAATCAAGTATGACTCCCAAATCTCTAACTTGATTGCATCTTTCAACAGTTTGTTGACCTATAGTGATGGTGTCTTGTCTCACATTGCGCTTTTTAGTGAATGAGACTGAGATGCACTTTTTTACGTTAATTTCTAGCAAGCTTTTTGTACACCAAATATGAAAATTATCAACTTCTCTTTGAAAGACTTCAATGTCAGAGAATTTACGTATTTCCATGAAAAGTTTCATATCGTCTGCATATATTAAAACATTTAAATGGCGTAAAATATATTCAACATCATTGACAAACAAAATAAATATTAAAGGACCCAGATGGGATCCCTGTGGTACTCCCGATGTAACATTCACAACCGATGATAGCTTTCTTTCAAATCTTACTCGTTGTGTTCTTCCAAGCAAGTATGACTGAACCCACTTTAATAAATTAAGATTGAAACCTATCTTAGACAATTCGTTAAGCAAAAAATGAATGTCGACTCTATCAAAAGCTTTGCTAAAGTCAGTGAATAAGGTTTCAACATAATTACCTTCATCCATTGCATTAATTGGAACACTTACAAAATTTAGCAAGTTTGTAGTAGCAGAGCGTCCTTTCATAAAGCCATGTTGCTTGGTAGAGATAAAAAATTTAACTTGTGAAAAAATATATTGATTGATAATGGACTCAAATAGTTTGGGAATACAAGATAATATTGCAATCCCACGATAGTTTTTAACATCTGATTTTTTACCGCTTTTCAAGATCGGAACCAAGTACGATTCCTTCCAAATGAGGGGAAATACGCCAGTTTTTAGAGATGAATTAAACAACCAAAACAAAGGTTTCACTAATTCCTTTGATAATGTTTTCAAAAATACTGGCGGTAATCCGTCAGGACCAGCTCCTTTAGAAGCGTCTAATGTGCTTAGAGAAAGCGAAATTTCGTTGACGGATACATTATCAACAGTCACATTTAACGAAGGCTCAGGAAGATATGAGAAAAAATGATAATCTCGATCCTTGTCGTCACGAGTGTTTACACATCTTGAAAAAAATCAACAAATAAGTTACTGATTTCGGTTGGATTTTGACCGTCTTTATCGTTGAATTGCATTTTTGTTGGAAAATTTCTTAATTTCTTTTTATCTTTAACAAGGCTGAAAAACTATTTCGGGTCTGAGTCATGCCAATGCCAATCAATCGAGTATAGTTTGTTTTTAATGAGATTGTAGTCTGCTTGTTTAAAATCAAAATAAATTTCGGATAAATCGTTATCCAACATTGTGGCGTTGACATGACTGAAAATGGAATATTCAATAGCAGTATGAAATACTTCATTTTTCCAAAGAGGTTCTGGTGCCTCAATAACGCAAAAATCATCGGTCATATTAGTGAACAATAAATCAAGGTAGCAATTGTTCCGATTTCGTACATGATTTATTTGATTGAGTCCAATCTGCGCACTTTTTTCAAATAGAGTAAGAAGCGTTAAATTTTTTCCAATTACTGGTATTAAAAGAGCTTCATTTTGATCATCTATAATAAAATCAGTAGCATTTTGGTTAAAGTCACCATAAATATGAATATTGACGTCCCTTGCGCTGAACTGGCCGGCTTGACGTGCCATTGTGGTTATATCACATTTATTAGCAGAGCTGCACAGCGAAATTTTAGGTTCATTATTCTTTATATGCTATACAATTTCAGATCATCCATGGATATCCCAAGTTTTTTAAAATAATTTAAAATCTTTTTTTTTTCTGGTGGCCATGATACATTATCTAAGCTTTCAGGTTCATGGTGGATGTGCGGGTCCGTGTACAATTGCAGCAGGACCACAATCTGCAGACACGTAAATACAAATGAAATTATTATCGTTTTATATTATAACATCCATTCACTACATTTTGTATGCTTTTTTATAAGTCATTTTCAGCTTCGCATTTATGCATCCTTGTCAGTTATAGCTCATCTAACCTACTTTATGTATTTGAAAAGATAGGAAGGTTTTTAATGTTTTTTTTTTTAGAAAGGATCATATTCGAACAATTCTACTTAAAACAGCAGTTTCCTTCTTCATCAGAAATATATATTAATTCAAAACCTTACAGTTTAAAATCATTCATTTCCTATTTCACAGACATGAGGAATCATTTATGGGTGTACAAGAGCTATAGAAAAATTCAATTTCCTAGATTTTTATTTTAGTTTTATTTAGATTCAGTTTTTAGATTCATACTCATCTGACATTTATTTCGCCTTATTATTAGCTGTCTTCAGTTTTTCTAATATTATTATGATATTAATACACATCTAATTTTTATTTTCAGTAACATACCAGTAGATGTCATATATATCTTGTACCTACGCTTATTATGTTCTCTGACTATTATTGTGAAAACAAATTCTAATCTTAGTAGATCTTATTTCAATAGAAACTGCAACAGTCTTTCGATGAGTGGATGGTCAGCTTAGTTACGGATATATGTATTCTACTATAGTTTACTGGCTTGCTGGTATTATTATTTTATATTTTAACGTCAGTTTATTATTTTATGTTATGATATTAAATGATTGCATTATTGCATTTAAATTCATTTCATTAAAATCGTTATTTCCGATGAGACTCACTACATAAATTATTGCAAAGAAACGGAACAGCACATCAAAATTTTAGGTTTACTATTCTATTGCTATATAATTTCAGATTATCCATGGATATTCCAAGTTTGATGAGATAATTTTAAACTAATTTTTTTTTCTGGCAGCTACATTGTCTAAACTTTCAGGTCCACAAATGGAATTGTTATTTTCATTCTTATATTCATTCACTATATTATTTGTCATTATAATATTCATTCGCCATATTTATTCTAATTATAATATTTATTCACTATATTTTATACATTACTATATGACATTAAATATCTATTGGGAAGGGAGGGAGCATCAGGGTATCACTCAAGCTGGAATTGGACAATGGAGTGGTATGACAACCGGCGTCTAGGAGGGAACAAACAGTATCATTTTCTTTATCCTACCGATTCGATTGTGGTGCTGTGAATTCTACTCCAACAGTTTCAGTGAGAGTGACGCGCCCTTCTTAACAAGCCATCCCGTAGAAAGCTTAATAAGTATTGCGAATTGGGTTATTCGATTTGTTGGATCGTATCGTTGGAAGGAGAATCTCATGTTCCCGCGGGTTTCGCGTAAGTGTCTCTGCTTACGGGTCCGCCCCACCGTTTTTGGCCCTTCATACAGCGTTACTGTGAATGCAAACCGGTAACTCAATTTGATCCTGCTATTAAGTGGAGCTGCATACATGACAAGGTCTTAGAAGGGATGGTGGCTACCTTACATACATACAATACATAAATATGAATATTGACGTCAGATTTAAATTTTGTCAAAATACTTTCAGCAGTATTAAAAAACATTTTGTATGAATCAATTTTTGCACTTTCTGGGGGGAAATAGACTGCTCCAAAAATATGAACTTGATTTTCGATGTCAGATGTAACCGAGACATGGTCAAATTCCTTGTGTTTTTTTAAAGTGATTTCTTCTGATACATAATCAGATGAAATTGCAATTAATACGCCACCTCCGGATTTCTTATTGGATAACAATTTATCTCGATCGTCTCTATATAGGGAAGATGTACCTATATTAATCTCATCACTTTGCAATTCATCCTACTTGAAATAAAACGATATACACGGGACAGGATTAGTTAGTAATGTTTGTTGTAGTTATTTAACGTAAGCAAACATTATTAGAGAACGAAACCAATCCTTCAACTGCCCAATTGTTTCATCGTAGGATGAATAAAGGAACAATGAGATTTATATGGGGGCAGTTACCTTTCATTAAACTTATCGGCAAAAACTTCAGAACTTTTAATCCTCGAGTCTCAACTAGTCTCAGTGGCTAAAATAACCGAGTATTTACAAGCAGCAACACGTCTATAAATTTCATTAATCTTCAACGCACTTTTCATTCTATTAAAGTTTTGACAATAGATTGTTATTTCCTTACTTTCTTTACTATTTTTCAAAGCACTCACGTGTTGAGAGTCGGTTTGATTGCGAGCAGACGTCAAGTTTGGGATAGTATTATACTTTCCATTTTCTGCTAGATTGTTGTCCTCCAAAGGGTCCGTCAATTCTTGGTAAAACACGAATGCCTGCATGTACACACCTGACAAGGTGCTGTTGAAGTTATTGGCACGGGTGAGTGCCCTGGAACGGAAGTTACTGGAACAGCTGATGACCTGCATAATGCGACAGAAGATGTCCCTGGAGTCATGAAGTTGAACGAGCTCGTTGGAACGATAGGTGTGGAATAGGGTGGTGATGCATCACTACATGTACATGTATCCAAAATGTAGGACTACTATTCCCCTTGATTTTAGTGAAAGTTTCAGCTGGAAAGGCTTAGGCATCATTGAGATATAGCGTTTTTAAAATTAAAAGGCTGTCCTGCACCTTTAAGTGTTAACATTATAATCTCTAGCTTCAAGGTAAGATGATTTCAAAATCAACGTAAGAAAATCGTATTAATTTCTCTGAGTTTTTCATATATTTATATAACACCATATGTTGGGATAAAGGTAGGGACCACCAGAGCACCCGATTGGAAGTGATTTGGATAGGAACTTCTTGTTGTTAACATTTCGTGAATAGAGGGCGGGCTCTTCTCCCCATCTTGTGGGACTTTTGACAAGGCGAGGGCTCGCTTTTGGCTTGGTTTCTGCGAACTTGTTTCTGGAAGGAGATTCTCTTTAGACCCCTGTAGCTTTGGGTTGCGCGTTAGTGTATCTGCTTATGGGCCCACAATACGTTTTCGGCCCTTCATTCAGGAACATGAAGAAACATTAACAACAGTATAACCTTGATCAAATCGTTTAATTAAAACAGTCCAGTGCTATAGGCAGTTGCCTTGCTACATTAGATGGTAGTTCATACCATCACATCACATCATGACCCATACAAAAACATTATACGTTGCATATGTGAGGTCAATACTTGAGTATTGTAGCGTAGTAAGGTCTGTATCCGCAATAATCCGGACACCTCAAAACATGAATAAAATATAAATTTCGCATTATATTTCCGTCGTAGTTGTTTATTTCAGATTCATGAAATGTGTTTTAACAATTCGTGAAGACAAAACATAGTTATTCGGTATTTGCATAATATTTTTGAACTTTGCGCTTAACTCCGTCCATTAGGGTTTGTACAGACTCTTCAGAAATCGTAGAAGCCGTCTTTGTCCACATTTGCTGGAAGTGTTTGATGTCTTTGATTCCTTGCTTCTTTCCAGAAAGCTTCCTCAGAGCCCAATATCTCTCGATTGGTCGTAGCTCTGGGCAATTTGGCGGGTTTGAGGTTTTTGGTACAATGTTCACTTGATTTGCTTGGTACCACTCCATCACAGTCTTAGCATAGTGACATGATGCCAAATCGGGCCAGAACAAAGGTTTTTCTTTGTGACTTTTGATGAAGGGTAGCAATCGCTTCTGCAGACACTCTTTCTGATAGATCTCCTTGTTGATTGTGCCTGTAGTGACGAAAGATTTACTCTTTTTGCCACACGTGCAAATTGCTTGCCACACAAGGTATTTTTTTGGGAAATTTCGATGCCTTCTTCGTTCTGAAATGCTCAGTTGTAGCATTTCTGGCCATAGCAGAATAAAAAGCCAGCCCTGAAAGCTGCTTGAAATCCTCCAGGACATAAGTTTCATCGTCCATAACAACGCATGAAAACTTCGTCAAATATTCGCAGTACAAACGTCGAGCCCGTGATTTTGCTGCCAAGTTCTGTTTGTCGTTGCGATTTGGAACTGTTTTACTTTATACGACTTAAGTCCCAAACGTTGTTTTGATTTTTGGACAAAACCAGGCGACATCCCTATTTTACGAGCCACCGTTCGAATGGAGAGATTTGGGTTTTCGTTAATATCCTTTTCACCTTTCGGTCCATGACAGGATCAGCGCGTCCAATGTTTTTGTCACTTCTCGGTTTCCTCTCCACCGTCAAACGTTCCGAAAATGATTTGAGCACATCGTGAACAGTGGATTTAGGCAAATCCAATGTTTTTGCAAGGTCCCGTATTGACAAGTCAGGATTTGCCGTACGCCCGTACAAAATTCGCTCGCGCACTTGTTGTTCTTTCGTTGCCGTTTTGAATACTGAACATGAAATGTAAACATCAATCATGGTATTTTTCATCATAGATTCTCAGCTATACCACAGTGAAATTTTCTATTCCTACGGGCAATATTTCAAAATTTACAATGATTTGAAGGTGTCCGGATTAATGTGGATACAGAACTTATTTTCCTCCCCCCCCACCACCAACGAAACAACAAAAACAAATAACTTTTTCTTCCCAAAAAAAAGAAGATTTTTTTCCCCTTCTCTCATTTTTTTTTTCCCCCCCCCCAAAAAAAAAAGCGGCGGGATTCAAGGTCTCATTAAAACAATATATTTTCGCTCTTTTTCTGAAGATTTTTCAAAAATTTTTTTTTTCCCACCCCACCAGAAACCGAAAGGTTTTTCTACAAGCCACCATCGTACAAATTATGCTTTTTTGGGCCTTTGAATCGGATGATGGCAACATACAATATGCATTGCGAAAACGTTGACTTCACAACGGCAAAATCTAAATTGAAGCAATGCCTTAATAATATTTGCTAATAAGCTGCTCATAAATGTACTAGAATATAAGCCTAATACTGTTACAAATATATTTATATAGATTTAAGTGACAAAACATGTAGAAATACTGTTATAAAAGGTCTACACGTGATTGACGTCAAATAAAGAATTGTTTTGCAGATATTAAGGGTGACAATATATAGCATCATGAATGTACCTGTATTAAGGTGATGCTAATTTTTGGGGGGTATGCTATGTATATTCAACTGAGTTTTGCAATACTTTTCCAAGCGAGTCCGTACTTATGACTGGTAGTGTATATACTACTATGCCGCCTCGATCACTTCCTCAGTGAGAGTCAAACATCCGTTCAGGTAAGGCCCGTTAGCATTAGCATTAGCATTGACGTTTGCACACCTCGTGGATGGAGCTACGATGAGAAATAATTCGTTGAAGACATTGCATGCCACCTCGAAACCAGTTACTGATACGTTTCTTCACACAATATTCTCCATGAAGACACTCCTCGATCGCTCACCTGGCCACGTCCATGCAACCGTTGGAGACAGGAAGGATTTGGTTTCTACCATAAGAAGACACTGGGAACCCATGTAGCCTTCAGTATATATCAAAGGAAAAGGAAATGAATAGTCGGAGAGAATAGTTAAACAGAATGCCCTGTTTGGTGTACAGAACAAAAAAAAAAATATTTAAAACGGTCGTTGGGAGCATCTAGTCTAAGAAGGTTAAGTGATGCTCCATTTATCTTCAAGCGGTTGAGACTTAAGCATTAACTTTAGTCCTAGCCCCATATGGCTTATGGTTATAGCGTCATTACTCGCTCTCTGAAATGAGAGGAATGTCTGATAATATATTACCGGGTGGTGAAAGAAAACTTATCGCATTCTCTGATATGATCTTCATATGACTTTCATCGCAAACAATGATTTGTTTTTTCTATGTCGTTTACAAAAACTTAACTTAATCTTATAAACCCACGATTTCTGATTATGAAGCAAACAAGTAAAGTTTGGGCTACAAACCTACTTATGGTACAAAACGATCTACAACCAATAACTCTGAATAATTTAAAGCTAAATAAATAGTTCACCCTGTAATCAGTACCATACAGTTTTTTTTTTAGAACTGTAAAATTTTCGCAATACAATTTCGTTCTACAACTTACAACTAAAAGATGTCCGTCGAGACCAGTCGAACGTGCATGAGAAAAGTATGCTGCAAAGAATTCAACAATCAGAGTGGCACTCGACACTGAAGGAGCCTGTAAGTCGTAGACAAAATAGGCCTATCTGTCAAAAGATAAGCTTTTTTCTAGTGGAATTTAAAGAAATTAGCAGCGTTCACTAGTAATATACAGATGGAAAAAGTAAACAAGTGAAGCGATCCATTAAACTTTACTAGTTTTTTTTTAACAGAATGGGCCTGATATGCAGCAATATGTGCTCGAGCTTGACAGATAAATTAAATTGTTAAAAATGGTTTAGAAAATTATGCATAATTACCAAAAATAAATTGCACAATAGATAGCAAAGTTGGCTTAACCAAAGAAAACATTATTTCAGCCTCAATTATTATTTGTCTGATTTGGCTCAATATAGGCGAATATGCTTTTACAGGCAGTATATCCAATCAAGGTCTTTTCCTGTTGGGACCACTTACAAAGTGTTATGGGGACTGATTGGCCACGGTGACTTAATTAGAGTGCCAAAAGGGCACCAAATCACTTTGACAGAGTTGCCACCGGACACCAGTTACTTCTTTGAGGAGTTCCACAGAGCACACTTTCAAATCTTGAAATATTTTTGACGGACTCCTCAACTCCCCGAACGGAGTAATGGATTCCTTTAGTCTCTCCCACCATACCACATACAGCTATGACATTCAGCGGTTGGCACGTTACTCTTATTTATATATTTAGTCAGCACCAACAGGCTTAGTAAAGCCCCAATGGTGGTACGTTACAACAAACAGACAGCAGTAATCTCTACCTAATGCTATGTGGGAGATGACATCCGTGCTCCCTCCGCCCCATGCTAAGGACCTTAAAATTTTACTCTACGGGACCTAAAGCTAACTGGGTTTCAAATATATAAAGGATACTGAGCTGAATTCCATTTGATCAAGTATAGAATAAGAAACAGGCAACAAGCTTAACTATGACAAATAAAACGGTGCAAAAATGACAGCAGAAAACTTTTCAAGTATAGATTTTCACTACTTATTGCACTACTGTACAAAATCATCGTACGACAGGGGATGCTAGATCCCGCATACAAGGCAGGGGTGATCAGCGGTGCGAGCACACAGTCATATATATATTACTACTAGAAAACCAGGTTTGACCTACAGAAAGAGGCTGCAGGTGAAGCCTCCTTCAAGAAGTCAAACAACTAATGGCATTAACTCGATAAATTCTATAAATAGAGATTGGACTCAGCTTCATGAAAGTAGTGAAAGAACAAATCTTGCACCCAAATAATTTCTTCATAATAATATAATTGAAAGTAAAAAGGAGTAAAATGGAAAGAGCTCACCCAAATTTCAAAGACGGCCGCCTTCCGCATCGTAACCACAGTGATGATTATCTATAGTCGTGACTAAAGATGATCCCGGTGGACTTCCTCTTTTTGATATTGGAAGCAATCGACAAATTCCACTATACATCCTGGGGCCACATCGTTGTATTTGCAATATCAAATGAATTGCTCACGAACAAAACAACAATCATCACTTCCTGGGCTATTGCCCTTTTCGAACTCAAAAGTGTTATAGAAAAATCACAGTTTTCAACGATTTTAAGAGAAAATTATAACCAAAAATTTCAGCACGAAGCAAAACGTGACAGCAAAACAAAAAACCAACCACCTTCGAGCAAAGCCTACTTCGACATCACATCCGTTCAGGTAAGGCCCGTGTTCAAATACCGGACAGCGATCTGCCTTATGGGTGATTTTCTGGTGCAGTTATAATTTTCTCATCTACCTCATAATCTTACGCAATTCACGTGATAATGTATTTAACGTTGACGATGAAGAAAGGGAACACAAATTGCTCACTGCACACGTTTTTTGGAAAATATGGATCTGTATGCAATGCACTTTATTGACAAACGTGAAAGGGTATCATACATGGTTATATTGAAAGACAGCTTAAATTTCTGAACGATCTTCATTTTTCCCTAAAGCATTATTGGCATCATCGTCTTAGGATATTAATAGGCCCAATCATACAGTGACAAATTACAATTAATAGCTAGATAAAATCATTCTTGTAAACATCTCACGTCTTAACGAAAATAAGAATTTTCTCATCCCCTTTATTAAACAGTCCATCCAGAAACATTTACCCGATTGAATGCTGCAGGGCACCGAAGACATCCGGGAACCATAGTCTGCCACGTCTATCGCAATCTCCACGTCGTCGTTCAATTAGCTGGACAGCAATAAATAACTGTCATCAGTGCAAATAGGTTGGCACACATCAAAACTGCTGCACAGCTTGATTGCACACCAACAATCGTCACGTCAGCAGCAGCAGCAGCAACAGCAACAGCAGCAGTGGTGACAGTTCGAACTAGTTTCCCAGGAACAAGGCCCAGCTCGATGATGTGCAATTAGCTCTAATAAATTAAATTAAATTCCCTGTGTCCCACCCACACAAGCCACCATCGTCAGAGCGCAAAGGCGATTACAACAACCGGCAATCATCGTCGTCGTCGTCGTCGTCATCGTCTTTTGTCGCCGTCAAGGGTTTCAATCAAAAAACTTTCCTCCTTCAGGTTATTGAGGAACTTGCCCGTCCGCTATTGGCATCGAGCAGGGATGGGACGTCTCATTCAGCAGCAACGATGTTTGCTCAATCGACATATTATATTTTTCCAGTGGATTGTAGCAATTATTCGAATGCTTCGACCGTCTTGTGGTCCTTGATGTAGTTCGATTTTGTCCAAGAGCACGGGATGTGCAGCAGCAATGGCGAAGGGGATGAGGCTAAGCTCTAATGGTAGCTAAATTTCTTCATCATCGCCATCACTTGCACCGAAATTTGGAGTTGCATGTATGTTTCTCCATTATTGAGTTTGTTGATTTAAGAATTTCTCAAACTCATTTCTGACAACCCTATAGTGGTGAAGCGATTAATCCTGAACTAGCTGAACTCAGCCTTAATTAAGAGTGGATGTGAACTCCACCCACATCTGTATCATCTGGATTCCTTCCCATCTCCCTTCAAACGTGAAACTATGTCACTAGATTGCAAGGATGACACAACGTTTGCAAGATGTCTTAATGGCAGATGTGGACGTGATTATGGTCGACATCTTGTGCATGGGAAAGTTTTGCCTTTATTATTGGCCTAGAGTTCCTATTTTTTCCTCAGGCTTCCTCACAAGCAATCTTCTGTTTTGTCAAAGGTTAACCAAAAATCTGCGCCAGTCAGCAGTGCCAGTCAACTAGTGAAAGGAATCGTCCTCTTGAGGTAAGCCCTTGCTAATTATTGCGACCCATTAGCTCAAACCGCTGCCTATCAAGACGGAGAAGATACATCTGATGTCCAATCAGGATCGTAAAAACTGGCCTTCTGGCGAGCAGCTTTAACACCGTCAGCCATCAGTAGTGGGTCGAGTTTATGACCCATCCCCTAACCACCATAAAGCTCAAACGTTCTCGCCGTGAAACCCCATTGTGTTTGAGGAAGAGCAGGACGGGTCAGGCAGCTCAAGAGCGCACAAATGAGCAACAATAATTTTTAATTAGCTACATATCACTCAATTAACACCTTGCTCTGGCAATAACATTGATGCGGCTATAAATTACCATGTATGTGTATCAGTTTCTGACAGGTAAGTGCGTGGCCCAACAAACAAGCAACGTGTGCTGCCCGTGCGGATGAGTGTGTTTGTGTCTGTGCGTGTTGGTCATTTTTTGTTTGTTTGTCAAGCAAAAGTCCACGATTAAAATGGGCACACGACACGTTTTCCCACTGATGACCGCCAGAGCCAGAGCTAACTGTGCCTACGGACGGTGCATTGTTCGACTGAAGGGGTCAAGCGACTCGACGGGCATCAGCAGCTGGGGCCAAATGAAGTAAGCAACATGACCAACAGACAAAAACTATCCATCAATTATAATTATATGTAAATCATTTAAAATAATGGGAATAAATTTTAATTATGCTCTGCATCCAGATGATGTCCCCTTAATTTGTCAGTGACACATCCTCCCTCCCCTCCTGGGAGGTTAATGTGAGTATCCTTTGAGTGAGCTCACAGTCTTTCGGTGCTAGTGAGAGCTGATGAATACTTCACGGCTGCTCTATTGGACTCAAAATTGAAAACAAAAATAACGATTTAATTATTGTCGACTTGTCAAACCCAGCACATTTTGCTCAAATTTGAATGCCTGACGAAGTCAGAAATGAGTTAGGAAGAACATATTATGTGATAAGAATGAATTTAATGCCTTCATAAAACCTCTTTAAAACTGGTTTTGGTTGTTCTCGCTCATAATATTTCAATCCAAGAAATTCTTGGGATAAATAGACTATCTTGGATTAAAGGGATTTTACCATCACTAAATATCATCAGAAATGTGTCTTTAAGACTGTGATTACAAATATTAATGGCAAGCACAAGGATATTCTATGTCCAGGGCAGTCGAGAAAACACTCAACCCAAAAGAGTCTCCCGATCCCACCTCCTCTTGGTTATACCTTGGGTTGAAAAAAAGTCAGGAAGTGTCCAAAGGATTTAAATCTGGAGAGCTGGGAGGCCACATATTTTTGGCTAGAAAATCCTTTAAATTATCCCGACACTAGGCTTGAACCACATTCGCTGTGTGGGCTGGTGCACCGTCCTACTGGAACACATGTGTTCATCTCCGTAGATTTGTCGTAGATTTAGTGTAACAACCTTCTCCAAAACCTCTGTTTTGTAGTGTGTCGCGTTGATTTGTATGTTTTTTTTTATCGATGAATACCAAGGGAAGCTTATCTCGTTAGCAAACTGCCACCCTAACCACCATTGACGCGGAACTTTGAAACCGAGTAATGTTGATTTGAGATGCAGGCATGCTTGACCTCGTTGTCGCTCCCAAACGTTCATTTTGCGCATTGTGAAGCTACTTCAGCACAAACAGTTACCTAAGCAACACACAAGTTGTATAACGGTTGAGAATACTTATGTATGACTAGATTTGGTTACATATAAACTTACTCAACATAAAACCGTGAAGATGTGTTACTCGGGTACTCATCCCTAGAAATGAAATCATGACCGTGCCGAGAGATTTTCAGCTTGGCTCTAGCCAATTTGTTTTGAGTGGTAGCTTTTGAGACGCCACGGACCTTGCGTTTTTTTTTTGCAAGCCTTACATCCAAGGTCCGTGCTTAGAATGGTGTGGATCAGCAGCCAGTTTCCGTAAATACGGGTTTTGAGCGATTCTTTTTTGCGTCGGATCCGCTCCTTCACGATCTTAATGGTTTGTTGCGTTCTTGCCGATCGTAGCCGACTCGATCACACACAGTACGCGATCGAAGAGGTAACATGGTATCTTTTGATGGTCATATACATAAAGTTTCGCTTAAATCCATGATATTTCAGACGTCTGAATATATTGCCGAGTCGGCCACTGTTCAAAAAACAGTTTAAAAAAACAGTTGAGGTGGCAGATGTATCTGTGCCTCAACCTACCCCGCAGTGGGATGTTTGGCAATTATAACGTCCTTGGTTCGAGTACTACTTTACCCATGACCTTTCGCTCAATTTTCAATACTTCTATTCTATTTCCAAACTACCGTACACTGACGGAACTTTCAACACTTTCTCTTCATATCTTTCATGCTAGCAAACATGACTGTCTACTCTTGGTGCCTCACGGCGATGAGCGAAACATCTCCTTCTACATCAGTTAACGACGATTTTACGATATCGATCCATTGCGCGTAATTAACAAAAATCAACTGATAGACATTCAACAACATGCGCACACGTTACATACTATACCATACCAATCAGACCAAGGCCGGTGTGGCCTCTGCTGTACACAGAACTTGTCTCCATTGTGATTGGTCCATGGCTGTACTTCGTCAGCCTCGTTGTCTGCGGAGGGTCCTGTAGGTCGCCTTCTACTTGATCGATCAACCTTGCTCATTGTGCATCTCTTCTTCTTGTACCGTCGGTTCGTTTACGAGAATCATTTTCACAGGGCTGTTGTCCAACATTCTTACGACATGCCCAGCCCATCGTAGTCGACCGATTTTGGCGATGTGTACGATGGGAGATTCTCCCAGCAACTGATGCAATTCGTGGTTCATTCACCTCCTCCACGTTCCGTCTTCCACCTGCACTTCACCGTAGATCGTACACAGCACCTTCCATCCAAAAACACCCAAGGCGCGTTGGTCCTCCACTAGCAATGTCCATGTTTCGTGGCCGTAGAGAACTATCGGTCAAATTAATGTCTTGTAGATGGTCAACTTTGTAGATTGCGCATACGTTAGTGTATACATTTTTCATTTCGAGGGAAAAAAAATATTCAAATTTCAATTTCATCTTTCCAAAGAGTAATTGAGGCCTCTCTGAAATTAAGTCTTTTTGACATACAGAATATTTGCAATACACTAGAAATGATTTCAACGGCTTTTGTCTGCTTTTTCCACAACAATTCTCGTTTTTGAAGACAACACAGTAGGCGTCAGAAGATTTTGTGACTTTCACTACCTTTTCTCTCAAACCGTTCAAACTAGTTATGCAAAACAATTCTTCAATTGTCAATTAATGTTAACAAACAGATTGATATGTTTAAATTTATTGAGATTAGGGAAGGTTATGTGAAAATCTTTGAAAAGAAAGAAATCCTTCGATTACTTCACGCACAGAAGTCAGCTTCGAATATCGTGGCTCTAATAAAATGTTCAAGAGCTACTGTATTAGGTGCGCAAGTAAGTGCTCGCTGTTTTTTGGTGAAAAAGGAACTTTATTTTGAAAACAAAGGTTACAAACGAATTATTCAAAGTATTGCCCATCACTAGCTACGACTTTTGCCCATCTTTCTGGTAGAACGTGAATACCATTTCGATAGAACTGTTCGTCTTTTAATGCTATCCAAGAATCAAGCCATTTTGAGATGTCATCATATGAGTGGAATTGCTGACCAGTGAGACCATGTGCCATCGAACGGAACAAGTAATAATCGGACGGTGCAATATCAGGAGAATATGGCGGGTGGGGTAGGACTTCCCATTTGAGCGTTTCCAAGTAGGTTTTCACGGGTTTTGCAACGTGAGGTCGAGCGTTGTCATGCTGAAGAATCACTTTTTCGTGTCTGTGCTCGTATTGTGGCCGTTTTTCGTGCAGTGCTCGGCTCAATCGCATCAATTGAGTTCGATACCGTTCCCCGGAAATGGTTTCGTTTGGTTTCAACAGCTCATAATAAATAACACCAACTTGGCCCCACCAAATATACAGCATAACCTTCGCAGCGTGAATATTCGGCCTAGGCGACGATGTTGAAGCATGCCCGGGCAGTCCCCATGAATGTTTCCGTTTTGGGTTACTGTAATGAATCCATTTTTCGTCACCCGTCACAATGCGATGTAGAAAACTCTTCCTTTTTTGCCGCTGGAGCAGTTGTTCACAGACGAAAAAACGACGCTCAACATCTCTTGGCTTCAAATCGTAAGGAACCCAAGTTCCTTGCTTTTGAATCATTCCCAACGCATGCAATCGCTGAGAAACGGCTTTGAGGGAAACTCCCAATCCTGAACCAAGCTCTTCTTGCGTTTGACACTGATCCTCATCGAGCAATGCCTCCAATTCAGAGTCTTCGAAGTTTTTTTGGCCTTCCTTCACGCGGACGATCATCAACACTGAAATCACCGTTTTTGCAGCGACGAAACCAATCACGACACGTTGTTTCACTCAGAGCAGCATCACCGTAAACTTTTTGGAGCTCTCGATGTGCTTCAGCCGCCGTTTTCTTCGAATGAAAGAAGAAAATCAACACTTCCCGCAAATGACGATTATTTGGCACGAAATCAGACATCTTCAAACAAACCAAAATATATAACACTAAACCAAAATCACTGATTTGGCAAAGCGGTTTGTTTACCATATGTCTGAGCTTGGTTTATGACGCTTGAGATGTACAACATTCGACCAGCACTTACTACTGGCGCCATCTATTGCTAAACAGCGGGAACTTAGTTGCGCACCTAATATTTTGAGTCAATGCATCAATTGAACTCCCAATAGTACCAAAAAAAATTGGAAGTGGTCGGAAGTGATCTGTGAGAACGCCAGCTTTGATAAAGTCCACTAAGATGAAAGTAACTCGTTGTTGTCGGTAGAAGTGTCCACGGATCGATTTTCTTCGAGCAATCTTACAACGGCTGTGTTTTGTTGTAAGGAGTGTATCGAAAATAAGCTATCCACAAACTCACTTTCAAATTATGTTGAAAACCGATATTTTATTCATACAAAAAATTTGTCCTTTATTGTACGAGGTTAAACTTGAACATAATGAAGACCGGATGAAATTTAAGTTATTCCTTCACGAATTTTCGAACTTTGGATCGAATGCTCTTCATCAAGTTCCGGACAAGTGTTGCATCGTATTTTTTGGACGCTTGAGCCCAAATTTTTTTAAACTCCTGCATGTTCCCAGCTGCCTTACCAGTCTTCTTGAAGACCCTCTTCACGATTGCCCAGTAACGTTCGATGGATCGAAGCTGAGGGCAATTTGGTGGATTGATATTTTTCTCAACGAAATCTATACCCTTTTCCGCAAGCCAATTGAGAGTGGTTTTGGCATAGTGAGCCGACGCAAAATCCGGCCAAAAAAGTGGAGGTGTACTATGTTTCTTATATAAAGGCAACAATCTCTTCTGGAGACACTCAGATCGATAGATTTCCGCATTTATAGTTCCGGTAGTGTAAAAAATGGTTGACTTCAAACCACAGGCAACCATCAACATATTGCTTGCCATACCAGTACCTTTCGACCGAATTTCTCCACTTGAATCGACCTGTCCGCATCGCTCACATCCTCCGCAATGACGGCAGTAAAGTATTGTGGACCTGGAAGGGTTTTTGAGTCCTCCTTTACATAGGTCTCATCGTCCATCAAAACGCATGCATCCGGACGCTGCAAAAGACGCGAATACAATTTCCGGGCCCTTGTTGCTGCTCGCTTCTTCTGTTCTGCACTTTGTTTCGAGATTTTCTGCTTCTTGTAGGTCTTCAGGTGGTTTCGCCACTTGATACGCTGGATCATTCCGACACTCGTTCCTGCTTTTTTGGCCAAATCACGTATTGACATTGATTTGTTCTTCATGATTAGAGATACCACTTTCTGCTCCAGTTTCGGGTTGGAAGAACCGGGTTTTCTGCCTCTTCCTGGTAGCTCATCCAAAGAATAGTGTTCCCCAAACTTATTAATGATGGTTTTAACACTCGCATGATGAATTCCAAACCGCTTCGCCAATTTTCGCATAGTAATCCCCCTTTCCCCCCCCACAAAAAAAAAACCCAACCCCCCCACCACCATCCCTATTCCCTTTCCCCTCCTATTTTTACCCTTCCCCCAATCAAAACTACTAGCACCCCATTTTTCCTATTTTATTTATATTACAGTAGCGGACATAAAACATGCACCAAACTGTATGCAAAGCTTGTTTTGAAAGGTTCTCACTTATTTCTGTTATCTTGAGTGATGTTATCGTACTAATTGATTAATATTAATGTAGAGTTTAATTTAGGGTTATTACTTCGAACATTTATTAAATTCCTTTTAGAGTGTACCTGAAACTGTCAACAGCTATCAAAATTAAGCCGGACAAAAAAATTGCACCTACATAATTGATTGTTTGTTTTTCGTTTTCTTAAAGTTTTATAAGATAGTGTGCGTTGTGGTAATAATCACAATTAACAATGAAGAAAAAAACGTTGAGTAACGATGCACGTTGTGCCATTGTCAAAGCTAAACAGTCGGGGAAAACCGATCGTCAAATCGCTGCGGATTTCGGAGTCAGTCATACAACAGTTGGAAGAATTTATAAGCGGTTTTTGCAGACTAAATCGCTAGACAGGAAACCTGGCAGCGGCCGCCCCCGTAAATCAACGGAACGGCAGGATAGATCCATGATTCGGATCGTTAAGAACGATCCACGGAAGACTGCAACTGATGTCAACAAATACGCTACACAGCAATTGCACCTCAACTTGAGTTCCCGAACTATTCGACGCCGTCTATGTGACGCAAAACTTTTCGGCCGTCGACCAGCAAAAAAACCCCTTATATCACCAAAGAACCGACAGGCTCGTTTAAGCTTTGCCAGACGATTTCAACATTGGTCGAAGTCGGACTGGGAGGAAGTTTTGTGGTCAGATGAAAGTAAATTCAATTTGTTTTCATCGGACGGCATCAGATACGTACGAAGGCCTAAAGGACAGCGATATAACCCGAGATACCAGGTTCCAACGGTGAAACATGGCGGTGGAAGTATCATGGTTTGGGGTAAACCTTCACAAATATTATTTTCATAATTGCTCTTTCATGTATTTATCATTTCAGGCTGCTTCAGTCGAAACGGCGTTGGTCCAATACGTCGTATTCAAGGAATTATGACCGCCCAGGTGTACAAAGAACTGCTGGAGAACACTATGCTTCCACATGCTACCACCCGTATGGCAAAAAAGGTGGACTTTTCAACAAGATAATGATCCCAAGCACACTTCAAATCTGGTCAAATTATGGATGAAAAGGAATAAAGTGCCTATTTTAGAGTGGCCGTCGCAATCACCGGACCTCAATCCAATTGAGCATTTATGGGAAGAGCTCGAACGTCGAATTCGCGTACGTACGTACAAGAATACAGACGAACTAATGGCAGGACTGGAGCAAGAATGGTTCAAAATACCAATTGAACGTCTTATCGCTTTGGTTGATTCAATGCCAGATCGCTGTGCAGCAGTTATCGCATCAAATGGCTACGCAACTAAATATTAAACATATTTCTACTGTTTTTTGAAAAAAGTACTTAAATGAATTAAATAAATACAATCTGACTTGAATTTTGAATCCTGGTGCACTTTTTTTGACCACTCTCAATATGAATCAACTTACCTTCTTCAACTCCAACTCAATCACGGGTTTAAACTAGGTGCATATTGTTACCTAGATAAATTACTTTTGGTAACAGTAATCACCCCTCATAGGTCTTGTTGAGAATAAACCATTGGATTACTTATTTAATCATGTTTGAACACAAAACATATGCTTGGTGCAATTTTAATGTCCGCTACTGTAAGTAAGGTTCACCATACCACAACCAGAACTACAATTTTTTAAATCCACAAAATATATCCGAAAGCAACTAACTTTAATTAAACGTTTAGATTTATAATTTTAGCTACAAAATATAAGTTTTAGTTATTTTAAGCAAATCAGATAATTAGAATTCTCAATTCCACCTTTTTTCAATCGTAATTCACTCTACACAGTATAATGACCTTTCTTCTTTTTTCCTCTATCTTTCTTCTGCTCTTTCGTGTCTGTCACCTTGACAGCCTTGTTGACAGCTTCGTTGACAACTTGCGTCTGCCTCTACTGTACCGTCACATACAGTGTTCCCAGTTTCAACACTCGTAATCCCGTTTGGACCATGAGAAAAATGGCAGAGCAGGCTAATGTATCAGAAGCAACTGAGGTAAGAGGACTGGAAAAATATGACTTAGAAGGAAAATTCAGAGCTCGAGTTAAAAAACACATGATTACTGACAGAATGTATGCAGCTAGAGTGGAGCGAAGCTAGAATCTGCATAGTAAAATGAAGAAAAGGTCCCTTGTCATTCTGTTCACGGACGAGAAACTGTTTACTATCGACAGTGTGTACACAAGTTGAACCAACCGGTATAAAAGTTCGAAGAAAGCATCTGCACCTGAGAACATTGGTTGCTTCCGGTGGCAAAAAATGGACCCCGTTGTTATCCAAGAATGCCTGTAAGTGATCACAGATGTGTACTTAGGAATCTTTATGAATCATGTTTTGCCTAGGATTATGCGAATATTGTGTTCCATCAGGACGGATCCCCTGCCCACACGTCAATAAAAAAAAAACAAAAATGTGGTTGAAGGACATTATGGTGATGTGGCCACTTAGCTTGCCTGATATAAATCCTCTGGATTTCAATGTATGGGCGAATATGTGAACATTCTCGCTCGAATTTGAACTCTCTACGGACCTCTATAGCAAAAAATTGGAGAGAAATGCCATCTGAATATAATGTCAAGGTCTGCAAAAGCTTCAGGCATCGTCTGGAAGCGGTCATTAATGCAAATGGCAGATATATTGAATGATAATGAGTCTTAATATTAAAAGATCATTTTATGTTAATACAAAGATACTTAGCATGAATGAAATTAACTAACATTCAATAATAGGCGCTGTTTTTAACAATCGACGGAGTTTTGAGACGTGACCTGTCTCCGATAAATGTAAAGAATTATTATGTTTGGATTCTATTTGTTTAAAGCCTAATAAGGACTGTTTATTTTATTAAGGGGACACTTTTGCTACGCAGAAGCTTTACTAAATTTTGATGGAATTTCCGTTATCGTGCAGTTCAATACACTGACAGACGGCTGACATTTTTTATCTGAGTCAACATAATTTGAGTTGATCAAAATGGAGCGAATTGATAAGGAAACTAGAGTTTTCATTATTCAAAAGCACTATGAGGGACTGTCTTGCAGACAAATTGCTCAAATTGTGAAAAAATCGAAGACTGGCGTGCAGAAAATCATCAAAAAGTTTGGAGAGGAGCATACTGTGAACGATCTGCCAGAAGACCCAGAACCAGAAGTGGCCCTCTCATCCCGCAAAAGGAAAAAAAATGTGTTCAGCTTCTGTTATCCGAAAAATCGAACTCAATCTGTCAGGTTGCCAAGAAACTGGAAGTATCCGTTGGATTTGTCCAAAGCGTCAAAAAAAGAAATAACATTAGGACATACAAGAAGCAAAACACGCCAAAATGAAGAGTGGAACGGCTGGAACGAGCCATAGAACGGTGCCGGAAGCCTTATAAAATCTTAAGAAAGCATCCTAATCGTTGCATTTTGATGGATGACGAAAAATATTGCAAACTGTACTCAACTACGCTACCGGGGCAGCAGTTTTATAACGCGGTTGTTGTGCAAAACGTATCTGATGACAGAAGAACGATCAGAATGGAGAAGTTTGCCAAAAAATTCTTGTGCGGCAGGCTTTTTGCTCATATGCCGAAAAAAGTTTGCTATTTTTCACGACTGGGACCATCGACGGTGAAGTTTATCGCAAGGAATGCATAAAAAAGCGTCTTGTTCCTCAGTATCGTGAATACAATGTCCCCCCACTGTTCTGGCCTGATCTTGCATCCGCTCACAGCATTTTTGCTACGCTGGATCTGATCTGGGCTATAATCAAGCGGCATCTCCGAGAGGATGGCAGAGCGGCACAATCTGTCAATGAGTTTAAAAAAGAGTGGTCATCTGCTAGCCGAGAGGTATCGCAGAGAATTGTGGCTAATGAAGTGTATCCATGAAAAAGTGCATCAGCTTGATTCCTAGGAGCATTTTGATGAAATTTAAATATTTTACGTAATACAGAGACAACAGAGCTTATTTCACATAAAACCGTTTTTGAATTTGATTTATAAATTTTGAATTTGATTGATAAATAGAACATCTGCAAAACAATGTGTTCTCTTTATAAAAGGAACAGTCCTTAAAGTACTTTCAATTGAATTGATTATCTTAAGTTAAGAAACGAATGTGGAATGTAAAAAAATTGCCTTGTGGAATGAGTCATAAGTCACTTTAAAAAGTATTGATGACATGTGTCATATATTTTAAAAGCCTTTCATATAATACCAAAGAACTTATGCTAAGACATTATAGATTTTTGAAGTGAAATAAAAATTATTCTGGCGGGTAAGAATTTGTTTGATAATGCATATCTCATTTGTCGTTTATGCAGATTACTGCTAACATAATTATGAGAAACGTTTTCTAGAATAGTGAATATGTTCAAATCCTCCTATTTCGGTTTTTGTCGTATCTAATGGGAGCTCATAAGGAATCAATATGATTAAGCTGAAGATACATTTAAGATACAAGTAGCAGCTCCTATGGTGCCTAGTTGACACCATCCCTCTTTTCCCTACCTTGTCAAGCATTTTATGTGTTCAATGTACATATGCATGTATAAAAATTTAATTTTACCACTGTAGTGATTTGCCACTAAAGTGGTAGGCATTCGTTAAGCCGACTCTAATTGTTTATATGTATTTCAGAAATAACACAGATTCGAATTATCTTTTCTCGATTTGTAGGAGTTTATTTTCAACAAATTAGGCATTTAAGCTGAAGATTAATTTACCTTTGGGTAACCAGATAAAAATAACATTGAAAATGGGTAGACACTCGTTTTGATGAATGATAAAGTTTTACTTTGAAAATGACTTATAAGGGAGAATTTCAAAGACAAGCAATAGCTAATATTGTTATGGCCGCCATTACCTTGGATTACTTAAAAAATACAGTTTGGAATCGAATCAGAGAGTTTTCGCAGTATTTCCATGTCGATTTTGGACCATCACTCTTGATACCTGTTTTAAGACTGTAAATGTTATTAAACTGACGTCCACAAACCACGAATAGTCAACTGTTTCAAGTTAGTTGGTGTATCTATATATGAACCGTTCCGTTCTGTTTCGTTTAAGCGAATGGCTTAAGCACCACCTTTAGAGAAAGGACCGTTACCTCTGCTAAATATCCCGGCATGAGAATGCCTCAGCTGACGGCCAACAGTTTTAAAGCAGAATCGATGTCCACTCCGACCCAATCGTTTAACCAAAACCAGTATTTTCACGAGTAAAATTGCGATCGAACTAAATACGCTCCAAAACTAAATGGCAGCAATTAATCTCAGATAAAAAGGTTCAAACAACTTCGTTAAACTCTATCAAACATCGACGACCAAGATCTGACAAAGTAATTCTAAACTCGTAGTATTAACTTAGGGCAAATCTTTTATTTAATTGGTCTCCAGGAATAATTCGCTGAATTTAAGAAGTTTTACCAATTTCTTGTTCGATTATCAAATTCGATTCATATTTATTAGCTTAGATAACCCTGGCGGCTAAGTGACGTCACGTCTAATTGGAGAAGCATGATTTGAATTATAAACTTTCCCTAAATAAATTGATTCACACGCCCTACAAATACATCTATCCTGGCGACTAGGCACTGTCCAGCGGTGGTTGTCTCCAGTCGTTGACTTGCGCCGGTGATTCTCCAAAAAAAATTTTCAGGCGTTAAGCGATCCGAATGGTCGGTATTGAAATGAGGCAACTCGTGTGCGAGCGTCGTTCTTCGGGGTATAGGCGTTCCCGGGCTTCAGTGGATTGGGAGGAGGCGTCGCTCTGTAGCTCACGTAGTTACGAAACGAGCAACTTGGTCAGTGATGATTTCAACCCTAGTTTCTAAACTCGGATAACGGGATGAACTGCTCACGTTGTTGGGCCTAAACAACGTAGAATTATCTTACTGCACTTATATCCACCGAAATATCACTAAAGCTTACCTGACTAATATATCCTTCCAAGTTCAAGTCACTTTATTTCAAATATAATTAGCATGAACTATTTAAGTTCATCTATATATAAAAAACAAATCAGTGAAAAATTCACTCAAAAAAATTAAAATCGCAGACACTTACTTCGAATTTTTTCAAATAAATTCACCAAAGGATTTCGAAATGGTATTTTAATTATCTTGCTCTATGAGAATGTAATGTTCTCACTAGTACGTACTCCACCAGAAAGAAAGTTTGAACCTAAAATCGAGGACGCAATTACTACCTAAAAGGAATACAATGGGCTTGATACCTCTTTTACCCTTGGTCAGTTTTGGAGGGTGAGATATTTTAGGCATTCTCTATTGATTTGCATTTTCAAATAATTTGGTTATTCGAAGATCAGTGGAAATTTACTACTGCGCAATTATCATCTTTCAGTGCAGTTGCCATTGGTTATGTGACTGAAAAGGTTTTTAACACTTTCTGTATAACAATCATACCGTCATAAAAGGTGTCCCACATAAAATTGCACCACGGAAAAAACGCCTTTGAAATTTATCTTGTTGGCCGATCCTTTTCAAACTTTCAGACAATAAAATATTACGCATTAGTAAGCTTTCGGCATATTTATCATACCATCATGTCCTTGGATACGAAAGTGACCCCGTTGGCTTCGTACCACTCCAGGACAAAATTTAAATAGTGGCACGAGCTAGATCCGGCCAGAAGATCGTATGGTCCTCGTGTTGCTTCAACAGAGGAAGCAGACGCTTTTGTGGTCACTCCTTGAGGTAGATCTCCCCGTTTACAGTACCGGTAGTCACGAACAGCTCACTCCGTTTGCCACATGAGCAGATCACTTGCCAAATCATGTTATCCTTGGCAAACTTTGAAAGTTTCTACTTCCATTCGTCCTTTGGAACATCAAACTTGTGCTGGGCGATGAAGAACAGTAGCCCCAGAAGCTTCCCGAAGGCCACATCGACGTAAGTCACATCATCCATGATGAGACAATGGGGCTTCGTCAGCATCTTAGTGTACAGTTTCCGGGCCCGTGACTTTCCCACCGTATTTTGCCGTTCATTACGATTTGGAGCCTTCTACACTTTGTACGTATGCAGTCCCTCCCGGTCTTCGGCCCTCTGAACGAAAGACTTGGACAAATTCAACTTTTTGGCCACATCCCTGATCGATGCATTAGGATTTCGCTTAAACGCTTTCACGACACGCTTGTGATCCTGATCACTAATAGAACATCAATTCTGACCGCATTTCTCCTTCCGTTTGATGCTCAGAATGTCGTAATAACGTTTAATTACATGGCTCACTGTTGACTGCACGATGCCGAATTGTTTTCCGATGTCCGACGAGAGAGTTGAGGATTTTCCAGGTGCTTGCGCAAAATCAATTCGCGACGTTGTTTTTCAACATCCTTGGAGTAGTGACAAAAGGCTAGGTCCGGCTAAAATTTTTTGGGAACGTTGTGGGTTTTGAGAAACAGAAGCAGTCGTTTTTTCAGGCATTCATTCATGTATAATTGACCATTGACAGTTGAAGTTGTCACAAAAGGCTTGCTCCGTTTACCACACGAACAAATCCCTTGCCAAATCATGAATTTCTTGGGGAACTTTGACACTTGCTGTTTCCTGAGAGACTCTGGAACATCGAACTTGTCTTATCGCTGTTCTTTCGACGCCATTTTTTAAACTACGACGCATTTTACAATGAAACTCACGCAGTGTACAATACACGCTGAGGTCATTTCACCCAAAATTTCGTTGAAATCAACCCAAATGGCGAAATGATACAGGTTATTGAAAGTGATGCAATCTATCTGTGGACACCCTTTATAAACGAATGCGTCAGAATCGGTTTCCAAAAAATGTTTGACCGATCTGATATCTTTGAATTGTTAGTCAAATTCTATGAATATAGCGAGGCATGATCGGAAATTACCAATAAAAACAGTTTCTAACAGCAACTACCTCATTGTCCAGTGAACAAGCGAACGGTGCGGTTCGTTGTGTACGCTCTCCGTTGCTTTGGAAGTTTATCACGCGTTGTTTCCAAGTGCAGTTTTTTTTTTCTCTCGTGTCCTCATCGCAGTTGATATCGAGTTTTGCTTTTTCTGAAGAAGAAAACGTGTGTTAATCAGTGCAACGACGCTATTAATTGCAATTAGCAATCGAATAGCCATATTGCTCCGCATCTATTCACGGCACGCACACCAGCAGTCCATCGTGTGTAGCGTGCAATCGTTCATCTGCCAACCACCACCGACCAGCGTCTTCATCATTGTCATAATTTTCATCACCGCTGAGCTCCACGTCTAACCCGTACAAGCGGCCAGACATCGTCGCTCGGCAGCAGCAGCACATTCGTTGACCGGCTGTAGCAGATCAGTGATACATATAAGATAAGTTTTTGTTTCTCCTGAATACATTATAATTTAATTTTGAGTGAGTGCGTGTGTGTGTGAGAGAGTGTTTTTAGCTTTAGTTTGTTTTTCTGTGTTCGATTATTTTTAATTGCGTGAGGGTTTGAGCGTCATAAACTCCCACGTGAGAGCCATGGATGATTTGTCGGAAGACGAATCATCTATGGCGCGAAATGATGGGGTAGCTCATAAGGTTACCCGATCACGTGCTTATCCAGATGGTTCAGCTGGTCCATGGGTTGTCTTCTTTCAGCCCAAAACGAAACCTCTTAATGTATATCAGATCTCCAACGATCTGACGAAGCGATTCTCGGCCGTGACCGAGATAATAAAAGTGAGACCGAATAAACTTCGGGTCGTTGTGTCCAACCTTAAGCAAGCTAACGAGATTGCTGTCTCTCAGCTTTTTACACTCGAGTATCGGGTGTATATCCCAGCTCGGGGTATTGAAATTGAAGGTGTGGTCACCGAAACGAGTGTGAACCCTGAGATCCTGCTGAAAAAGGGGGTTGGTCGATTTAAGAACCACCTGCTTTCTCCAGTGAAGATACTGGATGTGAAAAGACTTGGCACAGTATCGATCACTAAGGGTGAAAAGAAGTTTACACCGTCAGACTCGTTTCGTGTGACCTTCTCTGGCTCAGCCCTCCCTCAATACGTCGAGTTGGGAAAACTTCGACTACCTGTGCGGTTGTTCGTACCTCGGGTCATGACCTGCCAAAAATGCCAGCAGATGGGACATACGACCTCCCATTGCGGCAATAAGGCACGCTGCTCCAACTGCGGGGAGAAACACGAGGATGGCGCCTGCGCAGACAGCACACCAAAATGCGCTTTCTGTAAGGGAACTCCTCCTCATGCTCTCTCGTCGTGCCCGGCGTACAAACAACGCGGGGAACAATTGGAACGCTCGCTAAAACAGCGTTCCAGGCAATCTTTCGCCGAAATGGTGAAAAAAGCCACACCATCACCCGATGCCAATACAAATCCCTTTGCTCCTCTGTCAGATGACGAGTCTGACTTTGATTTGGCTGAAGAGGGAACATCGTGCAGTTTTCCGAAAGGTGCCCCACGGAAGCGAAGACGCGTCCGCCCACGGAAAGTTGCTGAAAAGAAGCCCGAGACCAGCATGCCTACTTCAAAAAAAGGTGGGAAAAAGGAAAATCCAATTCCTCCTGGTTTTCGTAGTACTAACTACACCCAGGACTTTCCATCTCTCCCGGGGACATCCAAAAGCCCTGATGCCCCGCTTTTAAGAACAGAAGCCCCCTCCTCAAGCGGGCTGTTCTCATTTGATAACATTGTCGAAGGTATCTTCAAGTACTTTGAAATTTCTGACCCTCTCAAAAGCATTGTATTGGCAATGCTTCCCACAGTGAAGACTTTCTTGAAGCAATTGACAATTAAGTGGCCCCTCCTTGCAGCTATCATCTCCTTCGATGGATAATTCTCCTAATGAGGTCGGGAATTTGATCACTGTTCTGCAGTGGAATTGTCGAAGTTTTGTTCCTAAATTGGAACTAAATCCATCAACGTCGCGTATGTTCTTACCCGTTACATCGATTGGACAAAGTTCAGGACAGCAGTAGAGGAAGCCGTAACGACGGTAGAAGAGCTTCCACCGCTGGAGGAATATAACTTCCTCTCCAACCTGATCTTAGACAGCGCGCTTCAAGCTCAAACTCGACCAGTTCCAGGAACGTCATTTCGTAGGAAACCTCCTTCTCCATGGTGGGATCAGCAATGCACCGAGGTTTACCGCAAAAAGTCCGACGCGTTCAAAGTTTTCCGTAGACGTGGAACACCTGAGCACTTCGAAAAGTAGACGGCTCTCGAGCGCGAACTTAAGAGTCTCATCAAGGCCAAGAAACGCGGTTACTGGCGAAGATTCGTGGACGGGCTATCGCGCGAGACGTCGATGAGTACTCTTTGGAACTCGGCGCGAAGATTGCGTAACCGAACTACGAACAACGAGAGCGAAGAGTACTCGGACCAATGGATCCTCAAGTTCGTGCGAAAAGTTTGTCCAGATTCTGTGCCGGCACGGATGATTCCTCGCGAAACCACGAATTCGATAGATGAGAACAGCCAACCTTTTTCAATGGTAGAGTTCTCTCTCGCACTCCTTTCGTGTGGCAATACGGCTCCAGGGGCTGATAGGATCAAGTTCAACTTGCTTAAGAACCTCCCAGACGTCGCTAAGAGGCGCAGGTTGTACTTGTTTAATCAGTTTCTGGAACTCAACATTGTACCGGATGATTGGAGACGGGTGAGAGTTATTGCCATTCAAAAACCTGGTAAACCCGCGTCCGACCACAACTCCTATCGACCCATCGCAATGTTATCTTGTATTCGAAAGTTGTTGGAGAAAATGATCCTTTTCCGCCTGCTTTCAGATACTCAATATGGTTTCCGTAGGGGTAAGGGAACGAACGACTGTCTCGCGTTGCTTTCCACAGATATTCAGTTAGCTTTTGCTAAAAAAGAGCAAATGGCTTCTGTGTTCTTGGACATAAAGGGGGCTTTTGATTCAGTATCTGTTGAAGTTCTATCAGATAAACTCCACGCTTGTGGCTTTTCACCATTAATGAATAATTTTTTGTATAATTTGCTGTCAGAGAAACATATGAGCTTCTCTCATGGAACCTCTACAGCTTCCCGATTTAGCTACATGGGTCTCCCCCAGGGATCATGTTTAAGCCCTCTTTTGTATAATGTTTATGTCAAAGACATTGACAGTTGTCTAAATGACAACTGTACGTTGAGACAACTTGCGGATGACGGCGTAGTGTCTGTCACGGGACCCAATGGGGTCGATCTGCAAGGACCCTTACAGGATACCTTAGACAATTTGTCTACTTGGGCTCTAGAGCTAGGTATCGAATTCTCTACGGAGAAAACAGAGTTGGTAGTTTTTTCAAGGAAGCATAACCCAGCACAACCAAAGCTTCAAATTTGGGGTAAGCCGATAACTCATTCAATGTCCTTTAAATATCTTGGGGTCTGGTTCGATTCAAAGTGCACCTGGAGATCCCACATTCAGTATCTGAAGCGAAAGTGCCAGCAAAGGATCAACTTTCTTCGAACAATTACCGGGACCTGGTGGGGAGCGCATCCGCAAGATCTTCTAACGTTGTACCGGACAACGATTTTGTCGGTTATAGAATACGGTAGTTTTTGTTTTCAGTCAGCGGCTCGGTCGCACATCATAAAACTGGAACGTATTCAATATCGGTGTCTTCGTATCGCGTTAGGTTGCATGCACTAAACTCACACTATGAGTCTTGAAGTGCTGGCTGGCATATTGCCACTCTCGGATCGGTTTACAGAGTTATCTCTCCGGCTCCTCACCAGGTGTGAAGTAATGAACCCCCAGGTAATCGAAAATTTTGAGAAGCTTCTCGAGTTGAATCCTCAAACTCGCTTCATGACTTTGTACCATTTGTACATAACACAGGATGTCAGCCCTTCGCCGAACATTTCCAATCGTATTTGCTTCTCCGATTTCGATAATTCGGTTCATTTTGATTTATCCATGAAGCAGGAGCTTCATGGAATCCCAGAGCATCATCGTCCTATGATTGCTCCGGTGATATTTGCTGCAAAGTTTGGCCAAGTTGATTCCACTAAATCGTTCTTCACTGACGGATCATTGATAGAGGAGTCAGCAGGCTTTGGTATATTTAATGAAATTTATAGCGCCAATCGTAAACTTCAAGCTCCTTGTTCCGTATATGTCGCTGAATTAGCGGCAATACACTTTACGCTAGAAATTGTTGCCTCACTAACACCGGATCAGTATTTTATTTTCACGGATAGTCTCAGTTCTATAGAGTCTATTCGCTCCTTGAGGCCGGTAAAGCACTCCTCGTATTTTCTCATGAAAATACAGGAGCTTCTAAGTGCTTTATCTTCGCGTTATTTTATCATCACCTTTGTATGGGTCCCATCTCATTGTTCAATTCTGGGCAATGAGAGAGCGGACTCGCTGGCAAAGGTGGGCGCTATAGAAGGCGATATTTATGATCGACAAATCGCCTTTAATGAATTTTTTACTATTTTTCGTCAACAGTCACTCGTCAGCTGGCAGTATAAATGGAGTAAAGGAGATTTGGGGCGATGGCAACATTCTATCATCCCAAAGGTGTCGAAGAAATCTTGGTTTGAAGGGATGGATGTGGGTCGAGACTTCATTCGTGTGATGTCTCGCCTCATGTCCAATCATTGGGCTGAGCGACAGCAATCTCTGTGAATGTGGACAAGGTTACCAGGACGCAGATCACATTATTTGGTCATGTGCTGAGCATCGTGGAGTCAGATCTGAGCTTTATGATTCCCTTCGGGCTCGAGGTAGACAACCCAATGTACCGGTTCGAGATATTTTGGCTGTACGTGATCTGGAGTTTATGAAACTCATTTATGTGTTTTTGACTAACATTAGCCTTAGATTGTAGTTAGTTTAACCTGTATGTTTACTTTAAGTTTTTTTTTCTGTGTTTGTGTGTGTGTTTTTTTTTCTCATTCTCAAAAATGTTAAAGTCAAAAGAAAACCTAAAGTTGTATAGTTATAAGTTTTTATCCAATTCCGAATTTAAAATAAACGTGCTTTGTAAACCACACTTCAAATTCCCGCCTATCTTCCCATCCATACAATTGTTATTCCTATTAACCTCGAGACGGCCGCGAGTAATCGGTTCTATCCCCTTAACATTAGTTTTAAGATAATTGATGTATATAAATATGAAAACTTGGCTCTGTAAAGTTGATTCGATTGAGCCTGTACAAATAAATGATTTAATAAAAAAAAACAACAAAACCAGAATTCTTTTCTCCCCCCTTCCTTTATCTTTTCCCATTCTTTGTCTTTTGTAGTTCTCAAATTACCTTAATTTAATTGTAAAAATCTCATATAAATAATAAAACTGAGCATGACAGGAGAAACATTCTCGCGGATTCCTTCAAGTACCGCACGCTACGATCGACCTTTTGAAGAAGTTATCAATGTTGCCCCGATTTGCGGTACCTCTAAAAGTAATCTGTGCTGCTTCGTTTCTATTGTTGTTGCAATAATCAGATCATTTACTGAGGTCATTATTTACAAGTTGTATTGTACCCGATCATTTGATTGTTTTTACTCTACATTGTCTCATTATTTTGAAATTTTGTTTTTAAACACAAGTTGGAGATACATTGAAGCCTCAAAACCGGATGTCGTGGTTCTCGATTAGTAATAAGGATGGCATAATATGTTCACTTCACGCCAAGTTTGTGAGAATCTATGTCTCAAAATGTCCTCAAATGTGATGACTGCTTTTACTCTCCAAATTGTCGGGCAAAAGACAAGCAATAACACAAAAGAAGAATACTACACTAATGTTAAAATATGTATACACACGCTGCAAATAACTTTTATCGCATACAATTTAACCATGTTATGGCAGCAAGCAACATAAACATCCCCCTCCCCCTTATCTCCTCCAAGGAAGCCTCATGTACAAAGCTGCTTACCCGTCTCTCTCGAACAATACCAAGTAGACAAGCTAGTAATATGGATGGCACTGAACAACGACCGACAACCGACAACCGACGACGACGAGACAGACGAGTAGTCTCAGAAAAGCTGAGCTCCCATTTGGCGTGAAATTATTTTATTCTCGCTCGTAACATAATTCAGAGACGACACGAGGACGAATACATGTGAGGAAATGAAGGTTTTTGGCATAGCAAGACAAGTAGAACTAACAATGAACTACTCTCCAGCTTTGGAGACTAACTGGAAGCGACTGGCTAGCTGACAGAATGACTGCCCGTAGAACTATCCAAGGCTTCAAGTCGAGGTCAGTTAATCAGTGATGCCGTCAGTCAGCTGGGACAGTCCGCATATTGGAGCTTTACTGAGGAAACTGGTTGACATGCTGGACTTCCCGAACAAGGGGCTCCGCTTTACCGCGAATCTTTGAATTAATCACATTTTTTCAATAATAAAGATATTAGGTATCCGTGCTATCCATTAAAGTAGCTTCCACAACATTGAGACTATTGCTAATTTTTTTCCCCAAATTCCCAGTGACCCCTCGGGTGATGTCCTGTCCGTCCAAGATCCAGTCAATCCCATCGTCCTGGGATAAGCACAGCAGCTGAGGGCAAAACAAAAAATTACGACAACAATAATAAAGCTCAAATAAATTTGTGCTCCCGCTCACATCAGGGATCGTAAAGGAATGTCAAATTCATAAACATGGCCCCCTTAGCCGCTCTAGTGTCGTATGTGGCAGCAGATAAAATAAAATAAGTATAAAATGTAATGTTTTTGTTATGTTCCTGGAATAGTCTCATCGTCATCCTAGTAGCATATATCGTGGTCCTCGTCGTCGTTGTCCCAAGTAGTGGCCGCATTCAGCTTACTCTTGTGAGCCGTCGTTGGCAGCCCATCCTGAACCTTTTGGCAATATTTAAAATAAATCTTAATGATACGACACTGTTTATGTTTGTCAGTGGTGAGCCAGTTCCGCTTTGCAAATGGGTGACCGACTCCCTCCCTCCTGGCGTCCATGTATGTTTCAACTTGGAGAAAAACTACATCTTGTCACTTCTTGTTTCCACTCGAGCAGCGACTGCTCCACCGACCGCCCAGATGAGAATCTATTATGCAGAGAAAAGAGAAACATGATTCCCTCAAGCTCACTCCATACAGTCGTCAGCCACGTTTCAAGTCCACACGGCTTCATGCGGAAGTCTTTTGCACAGTTTTCATTTCAAACCGTTTGGCCCCACATCACTCGGGGTGACATATGCAGCATCACACAATCCTGGGCACCAGAAGCAGGACAACTGTAGTACGGAAGAAACATGGCAATGACATTAAGCTGCTTCGGTTATGCTCTTGTATTATCCTTGTACGGGAGGGAGGTTGATGAATAGAGTGAGAGAGAGTGATTTTGCTAAAATCCTAATCCAAATTAAAAACTAAACTTGACGTAACGTTGACAGTTTGCTTCATTGGATGGGATGGTTCATTTTGAGTACTGGTGGAGTCGAACCGTCCTTTCTCATTACGGTTTCCATTTGCGATGTAATGCTGGAACAGTTTTAACGTCTTTCAGTTAAATCAGAAAGAGAACAACAACTTGAATCAGGTGCATCGTTCCAGTAGCAATGTGAAAAAGTCAACCGCTTCACACGCACTCGTGGCAAATTTTAATCGAAAAGCCACGAGTGCCTATTCTACCGCTGCCATAAATCATGGAAAAGATCTCAATAAAAATATTAATAAGCCATCCAATCCGTGTCATGCACAAAAGCAACCAACAGTAGAAATCCATCTAACATGGCGCTCAACTGCTTGTTTTTTGGGAATGAGGCCTTGAAGAGCGTGGACATTTTTCTTCGGAGCTCGTCTTGAAAAACCGGTCAACGAGTTGCTTTTAAAAGTCACCTTAATTAAAATTAACGGTCCTCCAGTAGTGGTGGTGCGCCGATCAGTGCTGAATACACATGGTTGGCCGCCTTCTTGGAAAGCGATCGACGGTGGGCATCTCACGCACGCATCGCGCTTCAAACTGGCAGCAGCAACGGTCACCAATCCACTCCGCCCATAAATCACGAGATATTATTTCCTGTTCGAAATTGATAAAACATAAAAACCCACCACCAGCCGTATATATCATCGCCGTCATTCCAGTTTATCACTCATTAAACTGTGCGATCATGAATCGTGGCTCGTGATGGCGAGGGATAGCAACGGGAGGCAGCAGCCGCATGCCGATTAGTAAACATGGTTTATTTTTACAAACGCACGGCCACCGGATCTTACTCAAATTTGAGTGTTATTCACTCAGCGTGGCCATTAGATTGATGCAAATCTTGGAATTTCAACTACAGTCCTAATTTAGATCCGATTAGCCTCATTTGCAATGTGGCAAAAGTTGTTTGAAGCTTGCAGGGACATTATTAGGGCAATATCGAAAATTTCGTTAAATTTCTGCAGACATTCTTGGAATAGAAGCCATGATTTTTATGGTAGATTTATTATGCCAGGAACTGCAATGTTAAATGCGGGGAGTTGATTTGGCATTTTAATAAGATATCGTAGACTGTTGCTTATTGACTGTTCATTGTTTTAGAAGGACTTTTACCGTGTCGGTCATTCAGCCATGGTTGCGTTTTTCTAATAAGTTGATGGCAATTCAATTAGTTGTTGATCAAATTATGGTTATAATGATATATTCTATGATCGGTAGGAATATGTGCTATGATTATTATGATTGAACACCACAAATGGAGCAGTCGGGAAAAGTTCCTTGTCTATAATGTAATTGTGGGTCAAGTGTAAATGTACAATTCGAAATCTTGAAAGAATGCGGCTATCTTTGCGTTCTTTGTTACACTAGTCGGCAAAATCGGAACTTTTTTCGCTCCCGTCGGTATTTCTGGTTGGATTTTATAGATTTTGCTACGCTGAATCCAAATATGGGCTCAGAAATGCTGTAACACGTCCAGTTTTTGAGAAAATGGGATTTAAAAACACAAAAACACGTACTTCCGTAGTAATATTATCTACCTCATCAACAACCAGAATATTGGCTCTGCCCTTTGCAAGTTGGACTTGGATTTTATGGAATGGACCTCCCTGAATCCATTCGTGAACACAGATTTTTCGCAACACGTAAGATTGATGAAATAAACCGGGTTTTCATTCACAAAATTACGAATTTTCATAAAAATCAAGATTTTCTATTTTGAAAACATGAATTTCAGCTCCACCCTTTGAATGTTGGGCTTGGATTTTATGAAATGGACCTCCCTGAATTCATTCGTGAACACGGATTTCTCGCAACACGTAAGGTTGATGTAAAAACCGGGTTTACATTCACAAAATTACGATTTTTCATGAAAATCAAGACCCGTCCATTAATTACGTCGCTCAAAAATACAGATTTTTAACCCCCTCCTTTCTTTATCACATTTTTTGTATGGATTTTTGAAAAAAATTGTATGCATCGTCACTTTTTAAACCCCTCCTCACCTCCCTCTCAAAGCATAACGTAATTTATGAACGATCCCTTGAGCTGTGCCTCTTTGAGTATATTGAGTATATTGATGTTGCTTCTTACAGCAGTTTGGGAACTGAAGACCTTCAAAGTTCATTCATTAATTCAAAATTCAGCTGCACAGAGCCCTTCAGAAACGCCTCATTAAATACTCTATTCAGCAGTGCCGTATTTTTAAGTTAGGATAGGAGTGAGCAAGACAGCATTAAAACACGCTAACACTCAAAAAACAAAAGAATAGACAGAGACAAAAGACTCTGTGTTAGTCACTATTGCTCGACAGAATAAGGAAAAGATATGTTAAAAAAGAAAGCAAGAATCCTCAAGCACGTAGCTTAATGCGGCATTTTATAGAGCTTTTTGACGTTTAATTTGCGCACACTACTGCAAGATTTGAATCGAAGCAGTGCGAGTGAGAAGTCAACGAAGTTGTAGGAAACCAAACCGTGCATTAATCCCCGCATGTTAGACAAAGAAAGACGATTAAATGTCGAAATGGTCTATTGGCGTATTTGCGGCACAAAATTTGTGTCATTATTGCTGTCTTGCTTTGGCGTCAATTAATGCTCATGTTGACTCTCTTCAGCCTTGCACAATCATTTTTTATTCATTCAAAGCTAGCTATTTGAGTGTTACGGACGCGTTTTTTTTTATTTTTGTAAAAATGTCGCGAATTTGTCTGAACGATTCGCAAAAATTTTGTTGCATTTGTGGAGACGTGATATTGAAGGAATAGAGAAAGGGGTTTACACCTTTGTTGGAGACAGCATATCAGCTGTATTTTGACAAGGAGCTTCCAAATCGTGAGTTTCCATGGGTTCCAACATACTCCTGTTGCTCATGTTACCGAACATTGCTTGGTTGCCAAACCTATTTTGTGGACTTATCCAACCAATCACATGAGCGATTGTTACTTTTGTTTGACAAAAAATCATGGATTTTCCAAAGCTTTGAAGCATAAAATCGAATACCCATCAAGGCCAACATTGCACTCCGAAGCAATGCCAGTTCCAATATCTCCAAATATTGCTGGACGTGCTGATGAGTTGGATTCGGAACCAGGCGAATCTGAGAAAAGCTTTCAGGATGATCCAGATTTTTTACCTTCGGAGTCTGAGGAACCGCATGTTATAACCCAAGAGGAGCTGAACGATTTGATTCGAGATTTGGAGCTACCCAAGACCAAAGCGCAGCTGCTAGCTTCAAGGCTAAAGCAGTGGAATGTCCTGGAAAAAGATGTAAAGGTGTCATCTTATAGGAAGAGACATTCAGATAACATTAAATATTTTTCGATGGACGGTGATCTTGTCTTTTGCAACAACATCGAAGGTTTAATGGAAGAGCTACAGTTAGAGTATCACGCAACTGACTGGAGGCTCTTCATCATTCATTACTGCACAATGGAAATAAGTATTCTTCAGTGCCAGTTGCATTTGCAGCTCACATGAAGGAAACTTATGAGAACATAAAAACACTTTTGGAAAAGATCAAATATTCGGAACACCAGTGGAATCTCTGTGCAGACCTTAAGGTAGTGGCATTGCTCACTGGGCTTCAAGGAGGCTACACAAAGCATTGTTGTTTCCTCTGCGAATGGGACAGTCGTGCGAGGGATAAACATTACCACCAGCAGCATTGGCCAGCACGTACCGAGATGGTACCTGGGAAGAAAAATGTGTCAAATCTGCCTCTTGTCGACAGGGACAAAATTTTACTACCTCCGCTACATATAAAGCTTGGGTTGATCAAAAAATTTTCCAAAAAGCTGGATATTCAAGGAGAACCATATTGTTTTTTGAGGAAAAAGTTTCCCAGATTGAGCGAAGCCAAGGTGAAAGAAGGAGTATTTGTTGG
The DNA here is from genome assembly GCA_024533555.2 of Aedes koreicus. Lineage (NCBI taxonomy): Eukaryota > Metazoa > Arthropoda > Insecta > Diptera > Culicidae > Aedes > Aedes koreicus. The sequence continues at coordinate 41,009 of JAHHFK020005977.1, read as the reverse complement.
CCCTCAAATTAGGAAACTCCTTAAAGACGACAATTTTCAGCAAACTCTTAACGCGACAGAGTTACGAGCATGGAATGCGTTCCAAAAGGTTTGTGGTCACTTCTTGGGAAATGAAAAGTCTCCGGATTATGTACACATCGTTGATTCGTATGCTGCACTGGGATGTAATATGTCACTTAAATTGCACTTTTTGCATTCTCATCTGGACTTCTTCCCAGAGAATATGGGAGCCGTCTCAGATGAACATGGAGAACGATTTCATCAAGATATCGCACAGACTGAAAAGAACTTTGCTGGCAAATGGAGCCCAGCGATGCTAGCGGACTACTGCTGGATGCTACAGTACAAGAAAACAAAGTGAATTAAAGTTGAAAAATATCGAGAAAATTTTAACTAAATGACTGACTGACTGACTGATTGACTGACTGACTGACTGACTGACTGACTGACTGACTGACTGACTGACTGACTGACTGACTGACTGACTGACTGACTGACTGACTGACTGACTGACTGACTGACTGACTGACTGACTGACTGACTGACTGACTGACTGACTGACTGACTGACTGACTGACTGACTGACTGACTGACTGACTGACTGACTGACTGACTGACTGACTGACTGACTGACTGACTGACTGACTGACTGACTGACTGACTGACTGACTGACTGACTGACTGACTGACTGACTGACTGACTGACTGACTGACTGACTGACTGACTGACTGACTGACTGACTGACTGACTGACTGACTGACTGACTGACTGACTGACTGACTGACTGACTGACTGACTGACTGACTGACTGACTGACTGACTGACTGACTGACTGACTGACTGACTGACTGACTGACTGACTGACTGACTGACTGACTGATAGAAAATCTTGATTTTCATGAAAATTCGCATCTTTGTGAATAAAAACTCATTTTTTTCAACACGAATGGATTTAGAGAGGTTCATTTCATAAAATCCAAACCCAACATTCAAAGGGCGGTACGAAAATTCATGTTTTCAAAATAGGAAATCTTGATTTTCATGAAAATTCGTAATTTTGTGAATGAAAACCCGGTTTATTTCATCAATCTTTCGTGTTACGAAAAATCTGTGTTCACGAATGGATTCAGGGAGGTCCATTCCATAAAATCCAAGTCCAACTTGCAAAGGGCAGAGCCAATATTCTGGTTGTTGATGAGGTAGATAATATTACTACGGAAATACGTGTTTTTGTGAATTTTAATCACATTTTTCTCTAAAACTGGACGTGTTACAGCATTTCTGAGCCCATATTTGAATTCAGCGTTATATACTTGAAGGGAGTGAAACACTGCCGACTAGTGTTATCTGTACAGTGAGTTGTGGATGGTTTAAATTTTCTGAGAGCGAATCATTTGCGGCAGAACCACTCCCCTACTTCCCTACATGAGCATAATTGACCGCTTCGGGTTGCAACTCCGTTATTGCCAGATCTGCTGTAATTGCACAGAGAACCAACAGATAATGCTAAGGACTAGACCTGTGCGCCGATCTGTTTTGAATCGGCGGCGGCGTGTATGGTATTTTTAAACGGCGGCGGCAAAAATCTCAAAATCTTAAAACCTAAAAATCTATAACTATTAAAATCAAAAATTTTTAAATTTAAAGTTTTAAAAATCTAAAAATCCAAAAATCCAAAAAATCAAAAATCTAAAAATAATAATAATCTAAAAATCTAGTAATCTAAAAATCTAGTAATCTTAAAATCTAAAATCTAAAAATCTAAAAACCTAAATATCTACTTAAAATCTTAAAATTAAAAATCTCAAAATCTCAAAATCTCAAAATCTCAAAATCTCAAAATCTCAAAATCTGAAAATCTAAAAATCTAACAATTACAAAATCTAAATATCTAAAAATCAAAATATCTAAGAATCTTAAAATCCAAAAAGCTAAAAATCTAAAAATCTACATATCTAAATTTCTTAAAATCTAAAAATCTAAAAATCTTAAAATCTTAACACCTAAAAATCTTAAAATCACTATATCTAAAAATCTCAAAATTTAAAAATCTTAATATCGGTTAAAAAATTTAAGATCTAAAAACCTTAATATCGAAAAATCGAAAAATCTAAATGTTTAAAAATTTAAGAGTCTGAAGATCCAAAAAATTATAGAATTTAAAAGTTCTTAAATCAAAATACCTTCATATCTGGAAAAAAATCCAGAATTTGAAAAATGAAAAAAAAAGTAGAAGTTTAGTTATTTTAAAATACAAAATACAAAGATACAAAAATCTAAAAATCTAAAAATCTATAAGTCTAAATTTCTTAAAACTTAAAATTCTAAAAATCTTAAAATCTTAACATCTAAATATCTAAAAATCTTAAGATCAAAAAATCTCAAAATTTAAAAATCTCAATTTCGGCAAAAAAAATTATAATCTAAATATTTAAAAATTTAAGAGTCTGAAGATCCAAAAGATTATAGAATTTAAAAGTTCTTAAATCAAAATATCTTCATATCTGGAAAAAAATCTCAGAATTTGAAAAATAAAAGAAATGTAGAAGTTTAGTTATCTTAAAATACAAAATTTTGAGACTTAAAGAAAAATTTTGAAACATGGCAACTACATTCTTCTATTTACACTCAGTGAATATTTTCGTGGGTCCTTCCTTAGCTCAGTCGGTAAAGGCGCGGCTACAAAGCAACACCATGCTGGAGGTGGCTTGGTTCGATTCCCCGTATGGTCTAGGACATAGGGTATGATGGTACTTGCCACACAATCATACTTATGCAAAAATGGTACCTGGCATAGAAAGCTCTTTATTAATAACTGTGGAAGTGCATTTAGAACACAAAGTTGAGAGCAAGCAATAAGTTAATGGCGAAAACAATAAGCTTGAAACGCTAAGAAAAAAAAAGAATCTTCTGGCAAAATATAAGCGCAAACAGTTTTAGAAAAACCTTTGAGAATAATAGAAGAAATCCCGCCAAAGCCATGATTTCTTTTATCTTAAAATCAGACTATAAAAAATTAAAACAAATATTTAAAAATGTTGAGATTAAAAAATTTAGGAATCTTAAACTATCAAAACCTTGAAAACTAAATATTAAAAAAATCCAAATTGCTTTAAATTTCATATATATAGGAGCTAAAAGAAAGTTAAATCAATTAATAAAAAGTTCAAATTATGAGCAGTGAAATAGACTGAACTATCAATATTTTTACAACATTACTGCAATCACGTATAAAAAAGAATCCACTGTGCACTGATTTACCGGTTAATTCAGTGGTTAGCCAAGTTATATGATTCGAGATTTGTCACGTTAAAATAAAAACAATGTCTTCCCGACGATGGTTTTATTCGGCAAATGTTTTGCTAATAAGTTCTTTCGGTGATATTTATATCGATATATATTAAATCTAATAAACACCCCTTATTTATACAGTCTTGACTATTCAATGCAAAAATCTGGTATGTCCAATTACTATTAACTTACACTGATCGTTATAGATATCAAGTTGTGGAAATAAGCTCCCGTTCAGACTACGAGCTATATTACTTGATATAACGAATCTTGATATGCGACGTCAGATGCATTATTTCCAGTGAAAACTAGATCAAGCTACTTTATATCAAGTGATATAGCTCGTAGTCTGGACGGCACATTACATTTCGTACAATTTTTTACAAAATTATGAAATACCATTCAACAAATTTACCGATTCGTTAAACATGAAGAAAATATGAAAGTTTATATTTTCAGATTTCTAAACTTTGGCGTACCATATTGAATACATTTCTTATGCATGTATAGATAGTTGTGTTTTATTCGCCTGTATTGACTTCAATTTTAGTTTATTTATCAATTAATGATAGTCTCATATGACGGGATGTTTTTTCGTTTCGTTAATCCCAGTGCATGTTAAATGTGGCCGGATTTTTTATTTTCCGTGTTGAAATTCCGTCAATCTCACCCCTTTTAAATTACATAACTGAAGGGATGCAAACGCGGTGAAAAATTTCATCGGCGTGCCTCAAATTGCCCGGCGGCGTGGCGCGGTGGCGCACAGATCTACTTAGGACTAACATGCATCTTCAATGTGTGAAAATTGGTGATACAATATTAAGGCAATGCGGGTGCCGGCCCTGGCTTGATTGTAGGTCAAATAAGAAAATAGTAGGAATATGTTGACGTGATACTCGCTTTGTTTAAAACCAAAGAATCCCCTGCACCTCCATGAGAAATCACTGAGATATAATAATGGGTCTGAAAGCAATGATCGTTTCGGTAAACGGTCTTGATTGTATAATTTCTTATTGCATGGATAAAAATTGATGACTTTTTGGGTAAAACTAGTTCAAGATGTAATGTTAACTTGTGCAAAATTTCGCCACGATCCTAAAAGAGGTTATCGAGATGGCTTCCAAGCAGACCGTGCTTCGACAAAGAAGTATGAGTGAGGTCGTTGAAAATCCAGGCCAATCCAACAGGTTGATTGCGAAACTTTTGGGACCGTGTCCCGCCAGGTTGTAGTGGAAGAAAAGCAAAGACGACCCATCCCGTGAACGCAAGGAAGGGATTACTTCAAGCGCAATTCGAACCATTCAATTCAGGTCAGGGCCAAGAAGGTCAATTCTTCCGTCTGGTTCGTCAAGCAGACAATGAAGCCGAGCGTGACTTCAAGTTTTTAAAATAAGGAAGGCACCTAACCGAACCGATAAACATATACCGCGACTGGTTGGTGCAGCCGAAATACATCGTAATGGACTACGAGACGTACATTAAAGCGGACGCCAAGCAGATACCCGGCCTGGATGTTCCGGAGAAGTTCCGGAAGAAGAAGGTTGACAAACTTTCCAAGAAGTACTTGGTGGGGCAGGCGATCTGAGAGTACGAAAAATTCCGCAAGCCGTACACAACCACTGGCACCATTAACGGCCAAATATATAAAGAAGAATGCCTCCAGAAGCGCCTACTGCCCTTCATCCGATCTCACAAAAGTGACACTCTGTTTTTGCCGGATCTAGCATCATGCCATTACGAGAAACCGGTGATGGAGTGGTACGAAGCCAACGATGTTGCTTTTGTGCCAAAGAAGGCAAATCCGCCAAAATCATCAGAACCTCGCCCAAATTCTGGGCGATAAAGAAGAGCAAGCTCCAGAAAACAGGGAAGGTCTTCAGAAACGACAAGCATTTGAAGAAAGGGTGGATAAAAGTGTGTAAGAAAGATAAGGCAAGGGTTGCATAGGATTTGATGGGTAACGTTAAGGAGGTTGGATAGACCAACTGCAAAAAACATAGCTTATATGTGTTTATTAATTCCCTGAGAAATTCAAAAGTATCTGACTTAAAATGAATTATTTGTGATCAGTTTTGTCTGTTGAAGTTTTTCGAGTACAATCTTTATAGGCTTATAATTTACACTGTGCGATTTTGGATGTAATGATGCGAAAAACCACATTAAAAAAATATAAATGTTAAGAATTTAACCTCAATGAAGCAGGGATAAGATAAGGAGTATGTTCGTATATAAATAAATAATAAATATTATAATCATAATAAAAGTAATGAATAAGTAAATTAAAAAATACATTATATTAAAAAGAGTCTAAGTAAATAAATTCTAAAAGGAAAGAATAAACTTAACCCAATAGGTTTAGAATACATTAATTGGAACATACATGAATAGATGAGTAAATAAAGGCATATATGCATATTTTTTAATAAACAAGCACATTCAATTTAATTAAATAAAGAAATTTATATATTCAGCAATAAAACAATTGATATAAACAAATTAGTCTTAATTTTTTTAACAAAATAATCTTCCCAAAAAAGGACGCACAAATAAACTAGAAAATAAATTAACAAATTATTTACTAAAAAAATGAATCATTAATTGAGCAGATATGTTTAAAAAAAATGGCAATCAAAAATAAATGTGCTAATAAATAAACATGTTAACAAATTATTACATAAATGGATGGAAAAATCAAAGAATGAAAAATAAACAAAAACAATTTTTTTTATTAGCATTAATTATTTATGCACGAATAAATATATGAATAACAAAAATAAACAACTTAAATAAATAAATAAATACTGTGATTAAAAAAAAATAATGAATCAAATAATGGAATTAATAAATCTATAACTTCTTAAATAAATATTAATAAATTAAATACAATCGGGAAGACCGTAGCGTTGGTGAAGACTCTACGGGGCTGAGCGGCTAGCAACCTGGCGGGTCCACGGGTCTCGGATGGTGGGGTTCCATCAGATATGATGGACAGCTACTGAATATACGAATAAGTAGCCCCGGACGAGCGGCGGGGACTGTTTAGGACTGAGCAGTTGTTGGACCCTGAGGTTCTTCCAAAAACCCACAAATATCCGAAAGCAGCCCTGACAAAAGCGAGCCACCCCGCTTTTTAAAAATAAGGGTAAAAGTCCAAATCTTCACCCATTTGAGCGTCTGTTCTCCATGTTAGGGGCGGCTCAAAACAGCGTCTGTTCTCCATGTTAGGAGCGTCTGAGTCACCGTCTTGTTAGTGCGCCCAGGACTCTAAATACAAAAGCCGAAAGTCCTGGTGGTGCTTGGGACTGTTAAACAGCAGCATCACGATGGTCCTCCTGCGAGATAGTGGTGTTGGTTGTGGGCCTTGCGAGCCGACAGCATTAAAAAGGAATTGCAACGAAAAATAATAAATTAAATACAATCAAATCAGTAAAAAACATGAATCAGTTCATTTTTTAATGATTAATTGAATATTTATGCGAACAAATGATTTAAACAGTGTTAAAATTACTTAATTAATAATTATAGAATCTTAATCAATGATAAAAAATATATTGCGGAGATTCCACCTCCTTAGACCCCTACGCGAGAATTATTCGCGTGAAATTTTTTCCCGTGTCACACACACATACGCAACAAAGCAGTTTGACGTTTCATTTTTTGCTCATCGCCAGCCAGCACCGAAGGCACTTTGTGTAAACAAAAACATTAGAATTTGCTTGGAACATCCAAAATCGATTGAAAATCCATCGTTTTAACCGAAATTTCTTTATTTGATATCGTGTTTTGCTGTATTCAAAGTGTTGAGAGATTTTTAATGTGGCTATGGCATTGTTTGTTTTACCTGCTGCGTTTTCTCCAGGATGATGGCCTCCAAGAAACAACGCCTACAAAGCCAGGAAGCAGCCGAATCCGACCCGCTTCCCAAAGATGATGTTTTGTTCCTGAATGAAGAATATTTGGAGCAACAGGAAGAAACATACAGCGATCCCCTAGACCATGCCATTGATTACTATCCAGACCTATCGGACTCACAAACTTCGGATGTTGAAGAAAAAGCGCAGCTCCTTGATGGTTTTTCACAAGATAAGTTGCAGGCTGGCCTGTACGGATGCTGGTTGTTGGTAGCCGTTCGCAACTTTAAGGGACATACCTCTGGAAAGGAGGTAGGCAGATGGGGAGTTTCTGGCGATTCTGTTGCCGGGTTTAATGTTGGATAAATAATAACAATCCAATAGCATCTGTTAATGACAAGTGAAATTTGAATGTATTAAATAGTGTGCACGCAAGAAATTTTTGTCCCGAATAAAGTTGCGTAGGAATCTAAAAATCGTTGAGACGGGCAATACATACAGCCATTCCATTAAATACCGATATAGTGGATCTAAGGATTTTATGAAAATTGATAGTTTTGTACCTTGTCACTAAACATTAGACACGTATTTTTTTTATTTCTACATTAGGGTGACCATTTCATGTTAGGGTGGTTTAAAAAATCATGTTTTTTTAGTTTTCCCGAAAATGACTATTTTCAAGCAATCATAAAGTTTGAATAACTGAACCGATTTCAAATGTTAAAACACTAACTAAGGCTTGTTCTCAACAAAATCTGGTTACCCCTAAATACGTATATCTCTGAAAATACTTCATCAACGCGTGGAATATTTCGCAGTCTGATGAACGCATGTTTGTTTATTGTGTAAAATCATTTTTTGGTGATACTACAAGCTTTTAGATCGAAGATGGCGTCGAAAGAAGAGCAAGTGCGAAAAGCAACTGTGTGCGGTCGCAATGAAAATCCGGATCTGTCAGTAAGAAAACTTGCAAAAAAGCTTGGTTTTCTTGCAGGCACTGTCCATAACGTTCTTAAATCTTTCGATACACGTTTGATAACAGCCAGAAAGGCTGAGAGCGGAACAAAAATGGATCTCAGGTGTAGAGTAGTGATGAAACAAAAAGTATTATTAATACGAATATTGTACGATGAATGAGTAAACGGTGTTAGCCGTGTAAGTGGAGAGTTTGTGGTTATGACATTATCGCCAATGACCATTTGAATTCATCTGGTTCCTGTAAATGCGGGTTTCCGGGGCTGTGTCTATGGAATTTCTAAGAATGGATGTCAAAATCTTTGGAATAATTCCTCGAAACTATTTCTATTCTATTGTGGCCAAAACCCGACTTGTTCCTGGAACGGCCATTCTGTAACCGGTTCTCGTGGGGCCTAGAGGGGTCATGAACATATTAAGAAGGAAACTCTTGCAATATAGGTATCAAAATTCATGAAATTTCTCTAGTAGGATATTTTTCAATGTTTTGTGGCCATCTGATGATTTGTCTTCGGACCTGTCGTTTTGGAACAGGTTTCCGTGGAGCCTTGAGTGGCCTTGAACATTTTCAGAAGGAAACCCTGAAATATCTTCAGTGGGATATTTCTCAACGTTTTGTGGCTAGTTTTGTTCATGGTCACTTGAAGCCTCACAGGAACCTTTTCCGAGATGACCGTTCCGAGGACAAATTATCAGTTGGCCACAAAACGTTGAGTCATAGCTTTCTGGTTAAATTTCATGAATTTTGAAACCCATATTGTCAGGGTTTCCTTCTTAATATGTTAATGGCTACTCGAGAACAAACAAGAACTTGTTCCGGAATGGCCGGTCCGAGGACAAATCATCAGATAGCTACATAACGTTGAAAAATATCCTACTGGAGAAATTTCATTAATTTTGATACCCACATTGCCAGAGGGTTTTCTACTGAAATGTTCATGGTCACTCGAGGCCCCACGGGAACTCGCTTCTGGAGAGACAGGTCTGAGGACAAATCATCAGATGGCCATTAAACGTTGAGAAATAGCGTACTTGCGAAATTTCCTAAATTTTGATACCCATATTGCCAGGGTTTCCTTCTAAATATTTCCATGGCCACTAAAGACCCCATGAGAACCTGTTACAGAATGGCCGTTTTAGGAACAAGTCGTTATATGGCCCACAATGGAATAGAAATAGTATCTGGGTTTTGTGAATCTAACGGTGCCAAAAGAATTAAAATCGGTCAATAATAGCCAGAGTTAAAAGGTCTGTATCCGCAATAATCCGGACACCTCAAAACACGAATAAAACATAAATTTCGCATTATATTTCCGTCGTAGTTGTTTATTTCAGATTCATGGGATGTGTTTCAACAATTCGTGAAGACAAAACATAGTTATTCGGTATTTGCATAAAATTTTCGAACTTTGCGTTTAGCTCCCGTGCATATGGGTTTGTACAGACTCTTCAGAAATCGTAGAAGCCGTCTTTGTCCAACTTTGCTTGAAGTGTTTGATGTCTTTGATTCCTTGCTTCTTTCCAGAAAACTTCCGCTTCATCAGAGCCCAATATCTCTCGATTGGTCGTAGCTCTGGGCAATTTGGCGGGTTTGAAGTTTTTGGTACAATGTTCACTTGATTTGCTTGGTACCACTCCATCACAGTTTTAGCATAGTGGCATGATGCCAAATTGGTCCAGAACAAAGGTTTTTTTGTGTGACTTTTGATGAAGGGTAGCAATCGCTTCTGCAGACACTCTTTCTGATAGATCTCCTTGTTGATTGTGCCTGTAGTGACGAAAGATTTACTCTTTTTGCCACACGTGCAAATTGCTTGCCACACAAGGTATTTTTTGGGAAATTTCGATGCCTTCTTCGTTCTGAAATGCTCAGCTGTAGCATTTCTGGCCATAGCAGAATAAAAAGCCAGCCCTGGAAGCTGCTTGAAATCCTCCAGGACATAAGTTTCATCGTCCATAACAACGCATGAAAACTTCGTCAAATATTCGCAGTACAAACGTCGAGCCCGTGATTTTGCTGCCAAGTTCTGTTTGTCTTTGCAATTTGGAACTGCTTTTACTTTATTTTAAGTCTCAAACGTTGTTTTGATTTTTGAACAAAACCAGGCGACATCCCTATTTTACGAGCCACCGTTCGAATGGAGAGATTTGGGTTTTTCGTTAATATCCTTTTCTCCTTTCGGTCCATGAAAGGATCAGCGCGTCCAATGTTTTTGTCACTTCTCGGTTTCCTCTCCACCGTCAAACGTTCCAAAAATGATTTGAGCACATCGTGGACAGTGGATTTAGGCAAATTCAATGTTTTTGCAAGGTCCCGTATTGACAAGGTTTTTTTTTTGTGGTTTTTTGTGTCAAACACATAAGGGTTGAATAAATTTAAATTATAATGATTATTTATTTATAAATGAAATTTTAATAAAATTTATAATAAATTCATAATTTATTGTATAAATATATAAATTATTAACTTATCAAAATTTGAATAAAAAAATTCATCAATTAATAATTTATAAACTTATTTAATAAATGATTCAACAAACAAATATATTTGTAATCGCGGCGGAGTTAGAAGGATGATTTTTTCTATCGAAGGATTGTTCTTTCACTTGCTAAAATAACAGAAACTACACGTGTGCTGCGGAAACGAAACAGGCTACTGATATGGATATTTGGCTTTAATCTTTTGAAGCACATTTCAAAGCTGTGTAGAAAATTTCTACATTTAGATCGGGATAATTTTCCCTCACTAACAGAAGGCTAGTGATAAGGAAAAAAGAATATAACGAACAATATAACGAAGAAATACATAAATTACTTTTATAAACAATAAATAAGAACATCATAAAAATGATAATATATAATTCAATACATGAATCAACAATATATAATATATAAATAACTCTTTAGAATATATTCATATTCATATATGAAAAAAAATTGCTATAAAAAATAACATTTTTTCAGTAGAAATAAAATAAGCTAAACATATTAGACATTAATGAATGTGAATGAAATAATTACAAAATATTAAACTAAATATATAAAGAAAAGTGACAAGAAGAATTTAAAAAATGCAAGCCTACATTGGGTCCTCCCTTAGCTCAGTCGATAAAGGCGCGGCTACAAAGCAACACCATGCTGGAGGTGACTGGGTTCGATTCCCGGTCTGGTCTAGGAATTTTTCGTTAAGGAAAATTTCTCGACTCCCTGGACATAGCGTATGATTGTACTTGCCACACAATCATACTAATGCAAAAATGGTAACTGGCATCGAAAGCTCTGAATTAATAACTTTGGAAGTGCATTTAGAATACTAAGTTGAGAGCAAGCAATAAGCTTATTGCGAAAGCAATAAGCTTGAAACGCTTAAAAAAGAAAGAAGAAGCCTACATAGAAATAATTGAATAAATATGTAATCAAATAAAAAAAACTGCCAAACGATTTTTTCTGGAACAAAGTAAATGATAAATAAATAACAATATGAATCAAAAGACAAATTAATTAATTATTTATATTATGATAAAATAAACAATATTGTTAAGAGAGGTGACGAACTAGCCTAGGAGGCTACAGTCACATGATGAAGACAAAAAATAAAAATAATAATATTGTTTACAATTATATTCCGAATAATGATATTTATGAATGTGTTTTTGTAATTAATGAATAATTGACAATGAAAAATATAATGAACAATGATCGCTTTAATGTGTATCAAAAATAAAAAAATAGAAATAAAAGAATTGATGTTGCATTAAATAAAATAAAAAATAATAATAAAAAAATATACAACAATTATGAATAATAAGTAAATGAATTTATAAAGAAATCATTAGATAAATGAATAAATTGATTGCCAAATATACGAACAAATAATCGAAACATTAATTAAATACATATATAACTAAATAAATCATTTAATTAACACGAAGAAAAAAATTTAAAAGCTCAAATAAAAATAATTGAGCTCATAAATCAGTAATAACAGATAAAGAAATCAATTTAATTTTCAAAATTTTATAATTCAATTAATATTGTTAAATCAATAGTACTCAACAAATTTGTAAATAAACATACAAACAATTTAATAAATGAATAGATAAAATTAAAAAAAAACTGAACGAATAGAAAAATAAATCAGTAAATATATTATGCAATAAAAAGAAAAAGAAATAAGTCAATTAAGAAAGAATAATCTAAGACAGCGCTCTCTCCAATCTAATAAAAATGTGAGTTAAATTATATTTCTGTACTGTTCAGAGGCAAAAAAGTTGTTTTAGTATCAGTTGCAGAACAATCATGCTGATCACTGAATATTTTGAGTACTACACTACTCGTATCAACACGTTCTCTTGACATGCTCTTATTTCATTGTTCAACCGTAGTCTTAGATTAATAATTGTCGTGCATCTATGTTAAGAATTGTTGTATACAAATTAGTAAAATTCAAAAAATAACTTGATTTATATCCATTTTGTGGAATGCCAGTTCTATCGGTATTTTTGTTAAATACAATATAGACTTTTGAGAAGTCTGTTTCTTAGTAATATCCATATTAAAACTTATAATTTTTAAGCTCTTGAGCATTCCGATGTTTCAATAAGTAAATCTTATTATAAAATGTGTGAAAAATAACATCGATTTTATAAAAACAGAATAAAGGATGTTTGATTTCACCTATGTCAGCTCTTCACAGCAATCATAGTCTTCCGAGTACTCTGCAACAAACGCAAATATCTCGTCCCACGAGTGCAATTAGCCCAGCAACAGGATCTCATTTCCAATCACCACCACCAGCAGTACACACAACCATACATACACACAAACACAACCTTGCTTTGTAACATTGATTGAAATGTGATTCAGCTGTCACCCGCAGTTGAAGCATCCATCCATCCAATCTCACTTTGGTGGATCTCTATCTACCTAAAGGACGAAAGTCTCGCGGGGGAGACACGCAAACGGAAGCAGCACAATCAGACAGACAGACGGACTCTTTCAACTTCAACCCTATTTAATTTATATCAACATCAAACTCACCATCACCGCACCACGCCACACAGCCAGTAGCATTAGTGTGTATTATGTGATGTGACAACGACAGACGAAACCTGAAGCCGTAAGACCGACCGATACACACGGTGACGGCGATGGAGCGGTGGCAGGGAATACGGAAGGACATCTCCTCAGTCAGTGGATGTATTAATCCGCCGCCGTCGTCGTCGTCGTCGTCGTCGCATCTTTTTGCTGTACTCCAAAATTGTCGCTGGAAGGCATTAACAAAACTACGACGTGCGTGCCTGTAGACTGCCGGTGACATTGAACTCTCGTGGCCGCAGCATGTGCGTTTGTGTTCAAAGATGATCCAGATTCGTACGGTAAGAGCGACGCACGGTGAGACGGAAAAGAATCTGCAAATATTCACCGCCAACCGACGGACCACCCAACCGTCTCTATAATGGAAACCACCTTCACCCGAGTGTCACCGATTTCACCTTTGTGACGTCAAACGAAGCATAGAAATGTCGTTTTGAGTGATGTTTGAAGGGTTGAGATGCGGAAGGGTGGGTGCATTTCTCCGAAGGAAGATATCTTTATCGAGATGTGACGCCGCCACGGCAGCAGATAGAAGTTGACAATAAACATGTCAGTGTCAGAGAAACAGTCAATCAACGGGAAAGGTCCTTGAAGCTGAATCCTCGTCAATTGATGCATGGTTGGTGGGGGTTGGGCGATGTAAGTTGATGAATTGAAGTTTGAGTGATTGAAGGAAGGAAAGATTTTTTTTCTCGATTGAATTTAGTAAACTAGAATCCATATTTCATAATTCATCGGATCCAACGAGAGCTCTTGATCGAACAACGACGATGACACCAATAATGGCTAAGCTGGCCGATGGCTACGATGATTATGACGATGATGATGATATCCAAAGTCAGCTCAAGGGGGATTCCGATTATGATTGACAGCGAAAAGCTCACTCTCAATCAGCGTGCTTCAAGCATCATCTCGCGTCCGTTCATAACATGTGAGTAGAGGCGGCCTCCGCGGCGTGCGAGAGATTGACAGCATCAGCAGCAGCGCCGCGTTGTCGACGAATCACTCCGGTTGCGGAAATCTGACCGGGGGTCGTGCACAAACTATGCGACATTCAAGTGGCATACTTCCACAGCAGTTTTTAAATCTCATGATTTTAATTCAAACATGGTTTTTGCAGGTTCAAACCAGTTGGTAAGCACGAAAAAACCTGGGTATCAAACCAACAAATGTGCTAGGCAAGTAGGCTTTGCTCGAAGGTCTCCACCTTTTTAATTTAGCTGTCACGCTTTTCTTCGTGTTGAAGTTTTGAAAGTGGGACCGGATTGAAAAGAAGGAGTTCGCCGAGTTCATCATAAGTCACGCAGTAGTGAGAGAACTGAATCTGATATGTGAATACGAGTGATCCTGAATTGTCCGGAACTGGATGGCTTACTGGTGGGGCTGATAAGAGCTGTGTGACAAAGGGGCTACAAGTTCAGCCTGATAGCACAACTTGGGGAAATTTTCGCATAGAAAACAGCCGATTTTAGAAGCTAACGGACCGAAATCGCAATGGTTACAATGCTAGACGTCATGGAACTTCAAGTGAGCTCTTTTTTTTTCTTGTATTTCAATTCTATGTTCATGGAGAGAGAATATGAGTGTGAGGTTTGTTCTTTCATCATTTCATGAAACTGAGTCCTGATGTCCTCATTGACGGTGGAAAATATATCGAGTTGGTTCTAATAGTGGTTTATCTTATTAAAGGAAGATCCAGCTGCAGACATTAAAATATCTATTTTTTCTTCTTCAATTTTCAAAATTTTCACGGTACAACTCTCTAGTGACACATCACGGAGTGTCAATGTGTATCATTCATTTCAAATTTTTCATTTCTTTACTAAAAATCTTCAATTTTACGTTTCACAAGTAAAACCCACATCATTAGCTGCTCTAAACCGCGGTTTATTGAACAGATGCAGGTTTAAATATAGAGAAAAAAATCATGTCCGGAACAATCAGCAAATACCAGTATTTATATGGTGAATTTTATTCATCTAGTTAACTCTGTATACTTTTGAGAAGCAAGTTTTTCTTGAAAAATCATCACCAATAGTCCAACACGTAAATTCCATGCACTGTTAAAAAAAAATCTTGTCTTCTCAATAAAAGCCACCAGTACATTTTGTTAGTGGCCCCAAACGCATCCTCACTGTCGGTATAAATCGGTCCAAATAAGCTTTCTAGTGATGTGATGTGATAAGAACCCACCATCAGTGCAAGGATTACCTATGTGTGCAGGACTATCTTTAGCAGGTTGCCCCGGAAATAAAGCCTACGTGACGGCTTGGTGTAGCAGGGCCAGTCGATCTCAATGAGGACTTTCGGAAGACTACGGCCAGAAGGCCGCGTGTCTTCTCATGACAAGGGACTGGTGACTCCATGAACCCTTGACCAGTCAACAAATCCGTCAACTGCCTTTGGCTATCACCCCAAACCCAGTTTTTAAGTTATTTTAAGAACAGTAGACATTTTTAGCATAAATGATGATTTATAAAAAATGTTAAGATACAAAATTGCAGGAAATTTCACGGCCTCAATGAAGCTTAGATTCAATTAATAAATTTATTAAAGTTTTCATTGGTACTATTGAATATACTGAGATATTTCAAATTTCTACTGTTACTAATAACATAGTTGTTTAAAATTTAAATAACTTACCATAAAAGCATACTTGTCTGAATGTTGTATCATATATTCAAAGAATAAAACTTTCAAACGCATCTTACAATGCTTATTATTCGTATAAGACTCATATGCTTTTATATGCTGATAAAATATGATATGGTTCAATTAAAATATATTAAAATACATATGCTTTGCTCTTTCCTTACAAGGTCTTAGTTTTCTCACATTAAACAATTAAGATATCATAAAAGACAAAAATGTTATTTATACAAATTGCAAACTTGAATGAAATTTTAAGAGCAAATTAAATTACTTGACAATGTTAAAAGCGGCTGATGTAAATCAATAGGAGAACATAATATGCGGATGAACAAAATATATCTAATGTCCACTGGATTGTTACTGATAAAAAATAAAAATAAGATAAGTATTAATATCCTACTAGTCCTGGAATAGATGAAAACAGATAGATCATTCCAAATATCAATGAAAGTTTTATTTTTTTATAAGACATGTTGTTGAAAATTTTCTTCATACTGTCCTAATTACATTTCAAAGATAGACATTGGACCGATCGAAGAGCCCTGTTTGATGATTTCTGAAATAAATGGCTAATCTTGTCATAATACTACTGAATAATTTTTTTAAACATAATCCTATACTGCTTATAAGCGCATGCCAGTCTTTTATGGATATAAGTAGTAATTGAAATTCAGAAGTGCAATTTCAAAGTTAATGTTATGCTAAAATGCTGGAAAACAAATTAATCTTTTCATACATGTCATGTTGCCCCAGGCTCTTGAGATAAATGGTTTTGGAACGCAAAGATGATTCCAAAGCGTGCTGAAATTAATAATTGATATGAGAATGGAAAATTATATGATACGATTTACAGGTCGCACCCCTTCTCTTCGATATTGTCAAAATGACAACATTGCCCAGGCTACGCCAACCAGCGTCTCCATGCTTCAGCTGGCAGTCTTTTGTGATCATATGACTCGTGGAGGCGTGAGGTAGGAACTTGTGAGGACCAGAGGTCGGTCACGCCCTCATTCGAAGTTGTCAACTCACCATTTGAAGCCCCGGTCCAAATAAGCTTTTAAGTGTTGTTAAATGAACATCCATATTGTGAGTGGCCACAACAGAATCCCTACTGTTGGTTTGAATAGGGCCAAGTCAGCTTTCAAGCGTTCTTTAAACTATCTTGTCCGCCCAACAAATACTCTCCATGCCACTTTGTGAGAAGCCACTTATTGTTGATAAAAATTGGCCCAAAGCCGACTCCCAAGCATTTTAACCCTCCTCGGGTATTAAAAACAACTGACACATATGACATTAGGTTCAATATAAAAACCAGGTAAGAGTTACATTGGTCACCATGAATCTGCTACAAAGAGATGGAGGTGATTTCGATGTGTGATTCTTGACTAGTTGTAGAGTGTTGCCATCTTCAACAAAGTTTCTCAATATGTTATTGGTCGTCTTTTGACATCATCATATTAGTTCCAGATCTTGCCTCAGCGATGGCGCTGCAGTCTATCTTTTCCAAATGAAGCGACAGAGAGTTGCCGTCTTCGACAAAATTTTCAAGTAGGTAATTTTTCGTCTTTTGACATTATCATATTAGTACCAGATATTGTCGCAGAGATGGCACTCCAATCTATCTTTGCCAAATGAAGCTCTAGAGAGTTTCCGATTTGGTTAAAGTTGTTTGGAATATAAAATGTAGTCATTTGACATTATCAGATAAGTTCCAGATTTTGCCGACGAGATGGCGCTGCAATCTATCTTTGTTAAATGATGCTCTAGAGAGTTGCCATCTTCCGCAATGTTTTTCATTATGACATTGTTCATTGTTCTCTAGAGCTTCATTTGGCAAAGATAGACTGCAACGCCATTTCTGCGGTACGATCTCGAACCAATGTGATGAGTTCAAATGTCTTCATTTTATATTCTCCACAACTTGGCTGAAAACGGCAACTCTCTAGAGTCTCATTTGTCAAAGAAAGACTTCAGCACCATCTCTGCGGCGCAATTTGTAACTAATATGATATTTTCAAGCGACTAGATTTTACATTCTCAACAACTTAACTCAATACGGCAACTCTCTAAAGCTTCATTTGATAAAGATAGATTGTAGCGCTATCTCTGCGGTAAAATCTGGAACTAATCTGATAATGTCAAATGACACAATTTTATGTCCAAAACAAGTTTGTGCGATACGGCAACTCTATAGAACTTTATTTGGCAAAGATAGACTGCAGCGCCATCTCTGCGGCACGTTTTGAACTAATATGATAATATCAGAAGACGATTCGTTACGCACTGAGAAACTTTGCTCAAAACGCAAATTATCTACCATGAGTCCGGAATGTTTTATAGGCAATTCTGTTAACACAGCCTAACTAAGACTTCGCTCCCTTTGTAGCAGATTCCTGGAAGACAATGTTACCGGAACCAGTTTTTTTTTGTGTCAATGCATTTTGGAAACTAGATTGTTTCAAATGGTGCATAAACATCGACTCTATGTTAAAATTTCGAAATTCTACGAACGGTTCAAATCTGGTTCAATAATGTCCTTAATGGCTTATGTGTCACTTTTTTTCATACAACCCCCTTAAACTGATTTATAAAAAAACTATTGTTTAACAAAAATGAAAAACTTTGCTCTTTCCATGATGACATCCTGTTGATCAAATTTATTATGTTGCCTCTTAAGAAACTGCTTGATTGTTCGATTTAGACAGGTTTTGTGCATTGTCGACGGCTACACTCAATGATGTATTGTTCTGCAGTAAAGTTCCGAAACTATGTGTAGTTTAAAATACTATGACGATGTTTTTTTTTACAACGTCTCTACCGTCAGAGGAAAAACATATTTCAGACATTCTACTCTTTTCAGAGAGCGAGTAATGGCGCTATAACCATAAGCCATGTGGTGCTGGGACTATAATTAATGCTTGAGTTTCAACCAAATGAAATGAAATGGAGCATCACTTAGCCTTCTTTGACAAGATGCTTCCAACGACACCAAACAGGACATTCTATTCAACTATTTGCTCCGACTATTCATGTCCCCTTTCCTTTATTATCTACTGAAGACTGTGTGGGCGCTCTACGTCTTCTTAACGTAGATACCCAAACCTCCCAATCTTCTACGGTTGCATGAACGTGGGCAGGTGAGCGATCGAGGAGTGTCTTCGTGGAGATTATTGTGTGCAGAAAGGTATTGGTAGCTGGTTCCGATCCATGGTGACATGCAATGTCTTCAACGAATTTTTCCTCATCGTTGCTTCATCCACCAGGTGTGCAAACGTAAATGCTAATGCTAATACTAATATTTCATCAATGTTCCCGAATGAAGCTCGAGTCACTTAAAATCTGGAAGCCCTGCTTATTTTTATAGCGCCCCTAGTGATTCATTCTTGAATGTTTTTTTAAGAGACTGATTTCCCTCTTTCAGTGTTAAAAGTTTTGTAATGATTGATTAAGATTTTAAGAAGTTGTGACAGATGGAAGCCGAAAGAAGGAATTTATTTTTGGACGCCCGCGTTAAAATTTCAACGTGGTCAGGTTAAAAAATTGCGAAATTGTTGAGATTGGCAAAATCTTTCGTGTGCGTTGCCCTTAAACTAAAGATCACCAACAGCATTGATGAATTGATCGCCAACTGAAGGTTTTGATAAAAAAAAATAGATATTAGAACCGCCATAAGGATCCATCTATGCAAAATCAAGGAAAAGTTCCTCTAAAAACGCACTCTACCATTCATTAAAGCACACAAAGACACTGTGAAGATTTGGCCAGATTTGGCCAGCTGCTGTTATTAATATTACGGCGAGCATCTGACCGTGTACTTGAAGTGACGGGTACTGGTACTGGCGGGTCTCTGGCACGCACGTAAACTGTCGATAGAATGGGAGGTAAAGCAAAGTGTACGAGCCGGTGATCTGCCGGATAGAGTCCGTCCAGTCGTCCAACAGATTCCACAGGTCAACGGTGGTCTACGCCGATGGTTCTAAAAGTGAAGACACCGTTGGAGCTGCATTTTGCACGACTGGCCTCGCAGATTTGTTCAGCCTTCCGAAAGCGTGCAGCGTTTTCTCGGCAGAGGCGTACGCCATAAAGAGAGCGCTTTCGATACCGAACGTCAGTGCCGAAATGGTTATTTTAACGGATTCAGCCAGTTTTCTTCGGACCTAAGAATCAGGAAGGTTGATTCAAGAAATCGTGGATTCAAGAAATCGAAGCGATGTTGGTTTCAGGGACATTCTGGAATCAACGGAAACACCCAGGCTAAAAGACTAGCCAACGAGGCTAGAGAACAACCCGCCGTAAGTATGCTTATTCCGGGTGAAGATGCACTGTGAGTAGTGAAACTAGCGATACGACGCCGATGGGACCAACAGTGGTACGAAGCTAGAGACGCAAAATTGAGGGAAGTTAACGCGCAGGTGGATAGACCAGGCCAACCCAGCCAACCAACGTGCGCTAATACGCCTCAGGATCGGCCACACTCGGCTGACACATTCTTTCCTATTGAAAAAGGACACACCGCCCATCTGCGAGTGCTGTGGCACCGAAATCAACGTGCGGCACGTTATTCTCCACTGTTCGAAAGTACGTGACAGAACGCCAAGAAAACGTTGTCAGCTCTACCAGCCTACAAGAGGCCCTTAATACTAGCGAGGATAATACGACGCAACTGCTGGCATTCCTGAACCAAACTGGGTTAATAAAGCAACTTTGAGAAGAAGAATTACCAATGATAATGATGAAGAAGAAAAATATGTAGAAGAGAAGAATAAATTACCACTCTGTATCTAAAAACTCCGCTTTTCCGACACGAGTGCACACTAATGTGCATTGTGTCGTTAATAAACAAACAAACAAAACAACAAAACAACGTCTCTAATCTATACATTGAAATATAACACCACAACATTCTTCGCATCCTGTTTCGGAACTTGTTGGATGATTCGTGGTATGGCCGTCAGTGGTTCGTGGTACCCATATGCAGTACGGTGATATCTTGGTTGCAGCAAGAAAGAATTCCGTAACATTCGTTGAGGGACACGAAAGACCAGCTGTGATAGCAATTCCGGACAGTCCACTTCACTGTCCAATAGCTTTGTGACGAATGTTGCCTGCTGAATTTTACTTCTTTGCTCCTGAGTGTCTAAACCCAACAACAAACATCTGCTTGGATACGGCGGTAAATTGACAGGATCGCGCCAAAGCCAGCCTTACAAATCTCTTCGGTACCCGTCCAAGACGTAGAATCCAGGTGACTTCAAACGGACTCCAGACAACATGTGCGTTCTTTAGTATAGGGCGAACAAATGAACAATACAGCGCTTTTAAGCACTGGGGGTCGGTGAACTCCCGTGCGATTTTGAAAATGATTCCAAGTTGACGATTAGCTTCGGAAATTTTGGCTTGATAGTGAAGTCCAGCTTCGCATCCAAACGAACACCAAGGTCATTAACTTTAGGGGCTATGTATAAACCACGTAGACTTTTTTGGGGGGAGGGATTGTTTGACCTACGGTCCAGACAAAATTTCAAAAAAAATGTATGGGAGAAAAGTCTAGGGGGGCTGAGATTTTCAACAATGAGTCTACGTGATTTATGAACCGGCCCTTATCACCTCTACGAAGCGAAATGCCATCAATGTAGTAGTCGAAAAGTATTGGGTTCTTGACACGATGGAACGTCATTACAACACACTTTGGGATACTTACAATCAATTTATTCCGACTACACCATTCCACGAACCGGTCCAGTAAACTAAGGCAATGGCAATCATCTACCGTACGAACAACAAAGTAGAGTTTCATGTCATCTGCATATACAAGTTCCGCAACATCATTGAAGAACTGCGTAAAAAGTAACGGACCCACGTTACTTCCCTGAAGCATGCCAGACATACTTACTGGTAAATGGCTTTGATACACAGCAATCAATTTGCACACACAGAGTTTTGTCAGTCAGGTACGAATGCAGCCAAGTCTTAGTTGATGCTGATCACTTATGTTTTTGGTCTTTTTTATGTAAACGAAACGCACCGGTATTAAACAAGTTCCCATTTTGACCACACTCCGTCAATATTTCACGTTTCCCAAAGTTTGGGCATTCTAAAACGCGTTCAAACTATTAATTCGAATGCCAATAATTGGAGTCTACATACTTTTCTTTTGCAATATGCATGAAGGTGTTTTTTAACACGTTTTTTTTAAGATTGATGGGGGTAAAAAGGATAAAACATTTAAAACAAACCCACTATATTTATTTAACAACCAAACAAAAAGTTATTTAAACAACAACACAAACTAAGACAAAAAAAAAAAATAATTAACTTATGTAAAACATTACCCACACCACAAAAAAAAATAACATTACAACCGCATTCCGTTTTTATTGACATTATTTAAAAAAAAAAAAACCCCCCAACACACACCCACACATATAATATCACATATATACACACAACGGGCGATATACGTACATGCATCCATTTAGCTCTATGTAAACTGTGCGTATACCACCCCCAGGTTGTACTCTTATTCACTATCATATGCGAGGTTGTGTTTACTGGGATGTTACTGTTTAAATTGGCGTGTTTTATTCCGAAATTCGAAAAACCTCTTGCCATTGATGAAGCAGCAGAGAAGTGACGCAGCAGTCTCAGTCCGCATCGAGCTCTCATGCCGTGCGGTTCTATTTTCTTTTGCTGAAGGAAGTATTTTTGCTACCTAAAGCTATAACAAAATCAAACAGCACTTTTCAGTGCTTAACATTACCTGCACAATTTTTATTTTTTACCCTTATTCCTTTTCGATCCTTGTCTGGACCCTACGCGAGGTAATCCGACTTGGATATCGATTTGGAAAATTCCTCTTTGACCATTCGGATTCTTGTAGAATCTGCTTGGAAGTTGATTAGGATAAAACGTATAAATTCTAATCATTTTGGAGAAAATGGCGCCTAAACGCAAAAGAAAGGGACAATCTCTGGATTCCTCTTCTAACAATATTGATTTGAGCAATCAATTCGATATTCTGACTGATGATGAGAATGATCCATCAGTCAGGCAAAAATCTTCGAAGCATTCCCGAATTGATGCAGGGAAGGAAAAGGTTCCACCTATTGTGGTAACAACATCTGATTTTCATGGGCTCCGTAAGGAACTCACGAATTTCATAAAAGATTCTAAATTTTCCTTTCAAATTGGTCGTCGGGGTGAATGCCATGTATTGGCTGAAACTTTGATCGGATTTAAACTTCTCGTGGAGTATCTTGCTCAAAGAGGCATCAAATTCTTTACACATGACACCAAAACTGAACGTCTGTTCAAGGTGGTCTTAAAAGGTCTAGCCAGTGGTGAATCCCTGGATGAGATCAAAGAAGAAATTATCAAATTGCTTGGAGTTACACCAGTTCAAGTGATAAAGATGAAAAAGAAATCCCAACCTGGCGATTCTCGCAATGGGATTTCTAACGATTTTTATTTAGTTCATTTTAAATCAAATGAACTGAATAACCTCAAGGCATTGGAAAAAGCCAGCCTTATGCTCCATGTCAGAGTGAAGTGGGAACACTTCAGGAAGACTGGAGGAAATTCTCAACACCTCACCCAGTGCCGTAAATGCCAGGGATGGGGTCACGGGACGAAAAATTGTCACATGGATGCCAAATGCATACATTGTGGCGATTCCTCTCACGCCAAGGACAACTGTCCTGTGAAGGATCCCAAAAATTTTAAATGTGCGAATTGTGGTGGAAACCACAAATCCAATTTTTGGGAATGCAAGACTCGCAAAGCGATCTTGAATTCTCGTGCTAAGCATCAGGTAGGGACCGCTTCACGTTCCCGACCAGGTAATTATTCCTCGGCTGTTAACAACGGTCATCGAGGAGGAAATCCAACATTCGTACCGGAAGGTACGATCAATGCCCAACCGTCAAATTTTCCACTGCTATCTGCTGTTAACAATGGTCAGCGAAGTACAAATGTACCCGTAAGTACAAACAGAGCACAAGTTTTCAATGCTCAATTCTTACCTGCTGGTAGCAATGTACAGCTAGGTAATGGAGCTTCCTACGCTGCCGTTACAGCCGGTAGAAACCAAAATTCTACCAGAAATGTTGAAGATTTTGACTTAGGTTGCATAACCGCTCCAAAAATGGATTTTTTACAGAAATCATTAATCGATATGATTAATGGAATGTTAAATACAAACTCCATGTTTGATGCAATTCAAACTGGTATAAAATTTGCAAACAATATTGTCATGACCCTGAAATTCAGCAATGGGTATTAAGACACTGAATATTTTAAATTGGAATGCTCGATCTCTTAAAAATAATGAAGACGAGCTGTTTAACTTTTTACGAGTTCATAACGTGCATATTGCCGTTGTAACTGAAACTTTTCTTAAACCAGGTGATAAAATAAAAAGGGATCCTAATTATTTCGTACACCGCAACGATCGTCTTGAAAGTCCAGGTGGTGGCGTTGCCATAATTGTTCAAACATCAAATTCTTTCTTCATTTGATACCAAAGTTTTTGAAACTTTGGGGGTTTCTGTTGAAACAAAATTTGGTCAACTTACACTATTAGCTGCCTATTTACCATTCCAATGCGTAGGTCAGCAAAAGAATCTTCTCAAGGGTGACCTACAGAAGCTTACCCGTAATAGGTCAAAATTCTTCATTATTGGTAATTTTAATGCAAAACACCGATCGTGGAATAATGCTCAAAGTAATTCCAATGGTAATATACTATTTGATAATTGTTCTGCGGGTTATTACACTATCCAATACCCAAACAGCCCAACTTGCTTTTCTTCTGCCAGAAATCCCTCAACTATTGATTTGGTCTTAACTGATTCATGTCAACTTTGTAGCCAATTGGTTACCCATGCTGACTTCGGTTCGGATCACCTTCCAGTAACTTTTGAAATATCTCAAGAAATAATTTCTAATCCCAACAGTTCTACTTTCAATTATCATAGAGCTGATTGGAACCAATATCAAACATTCATGGAATACAACTTTGATCCTAATATTCCTTTGGAAACTAAAAATGATATCGATAATGCTCTTGAATCTCTGACTACTTCCATAGTTGAAGCAAGAGCTGTCTCAGTTCCAAAATGCGAGGTAAAGTTCAATACAATTATAATAGACGACGATCTTCAGCTTTTGATCCGTCTGAAAAATATCCGTAGAAGACAATATCAAAGAACACGCGATCCCGCCATGAAAGTTATCTGGCGAGATTTGCAAAAACAAATTAAAAAACGCTTCTCTGCCCTGAGGAATAAACAATTCGAAAATAATGTGTCAAAATTAGAGTCGAGTTCCAAACCTTTTTGGAAACTCTCCAAAATTTTAAAGAAACCTCAAAAGCCTATTCCAGCGCTCAAAGAAGGTGATAAAATATTGCTAACAAATGTGGAAAAAGCTCAAAAAATTGCTGAGCAGTTTGAGAGTTCCCATAATTTCAGTTTGGGTCTTACTAGTCCTATTGAGAATCAGGTTTCTCTTGATTATCTGGATATTTCCTCAAGGGAAAATATTTTTGATGAATCCTGGGGTACTGATTTGGATGAAGTAAAAACTATAACTAAAAACATACATTAATTGTTATGTTTGTGTTCTCCGTGCGTTAAGTAACGATTATGATGTAGAAGGAGATGTCTCGCTCATCGCCATGAGGCATAATAATAACTAAAAAGTTAAAAAATATGAAGGCTCCAGGTGATGATGGAATTTTCTATATACTCTTCAAAAAACTCCCAATGAGTACCTTGTCTTTCATGATAAAATTATTTAATAAATGTTTTCATTTGTCATACTTTCCTGGCAAATGGAAAAATGCCAACGTTGTTCCAATTTTGAAGCCCGAGAAAGATCCAGCTGAAGCTTCTAGCTACAGACCAATAAGTTTACTTCCTTCAATCAGTAAACTTTTTGAAAAGCTAATTTTGAATAGAATGATGCTTCACATCAATACAAACTCAATTTTTGCAGATGAGCAATTTGGATTTCGCCATGGCCATTCAACTACTCATCAACTTTTGAGAGTTACTAATTTAATTCGTTCAAACAAATCTGAAGGCTGCTCAACTGGAGTTGCTCTTCTAGACATAGAAAAAGCATTCGACAGTGCTTGGCATGAAGGTTTGATTGCTAAATTGAAAAACTTTAATTTTCCGCTCTATATTATAAAATTAATTCAAAATTATTTAACTGACAGAACTCTGCAGGTAAATTATCAGAATTCCAAATCTGATCGACTACCTGTTAGAGCTGGAGTTCCTCAGGGTAGCATTCTAGGGCCGATACTATACAACATTTTTACTTCCGACCTCCCTGATTTGCCTCAGGGTTGTCAGAAATCCTTGTTTGCTGATGACACAGGCATCTCCGCTAAAGGAAGAAGTCTTCGTGTCATTTGCAGGAGACTGCAGAAAAGTTTGGACATTTTCTCTTCTTATTTACAGGAATGGAAGATTTCTCCCAACGCTTCCAAAACTCAACTAATAATATTCCCACATAAACCTAGAGCTTCTTTTTTGAAACCTAGTAGTAGTCACATTGTTACTATGAGCGGTGTTCCAATTTCCTGGTCAAGCGAAGTGAAATAACTTGGTCTTTTACTTGATCAAAAATTAAATTTTAAAAATCACATTGAAGGCATTCAAGCCAAATGTAATAAATATATAAAATGTTTATATCCTCTTATAAACAGAAAATCCAAACTATGTCTAAAGAACAAACTACTAATCTTTAAACAAATTTTTAGACCGGCCATGCTTTATGCTGTTCCAATCTGGTCTAGTTGGTGTGCTACCAAGAAAAAAATACTTCAAAGGATCCAGAACAAAATTCTGAAGATGATTTTGAAGCTGCCTTCTTGGTACAGTACTAACGAAGTACATAGAATTTCGAATGTTGAGACTTTAGAAAAAATGTCCAACAAAATTATTAATAATTTCAGACAAAAATCGTTGCAATCTTCTATTGCAATGATTAATGCCCTTTATGCTTAGTTAAGATTAATTTTAGTTTGTTTTTAGTTTTAAGATTATTATTGTTATACTGACACGCAGGAATAAAAACCTGTTTAAAATACTGAACTGCTAAGGCATGAACAATGTAAACAAAATTAGATACATATTTTAACAATTAAGGTTGATACGTTACGGTAGTAGCTGGAGCACCTAAATTAACATGAAATGTAAATATGAATAAATTTGGAACAAATAAAGAGTTAAAAAAAAAAAAGTGACGCAGCAAAGAAATAACTTCTCAGTGCAAAAGAGTGTCACGTCACAGTTGCCCTGGAACAATCCCCGGTATTTAATGTCCTCAGTGGACCGTCTGCGTCCTATTCCTTTTAAAGACACTAATTGTCGTCTGTGATGCTAGTTATTGTCTGTCTGCGATTTCAAATCCCTATCTATTTTTGTTTTGTTATTTAGAGTACGTCTTCGATCACTGCTACATTGATTTACACAACACAAGTTATCATGGGGGTTTATAATTTCCTTAAATGCAACAGTTGCAAGCAGAAGTACCAACAGCCCATTGCCAGCATCAACACATCTACCCTTTTTGATATTGATGCTATTTGATTCAATTCTTATACCATATGAAAAACAGGCATTTTGGTTATTTATTCATTAAAATTAATTAAGAAATAACGACATAGGTTGTCACGCAATTGAAATGGCACTTTTAATTCAGGGGGACCCTTTTGACTATTAAATGAATTATTTTATATTATCTTCTTATTCACTATGCCCAATAAAAAGCGAGTAGGCCAACCTCGCGTATGTGCCATTATATAAACGTACTACGACGTGGCAGAGCAAAAAAAAGCAAAATATGTTATACCTTCACAACTGGACAAATTCTTAGTCCTCCTTGCATGCCTACAGTATGGTACGAAGTCCTCTCAGCTCCAGCAGGTTGATAGGTTTGACCTATGGGAGGAGCTCCTAATATCTCTAATAAAAAGAGATAAAGTCGAAGAAATTTACATTAATACTGAGGGGCACACAACACCCTGGACTGGAGTTGGATTTGCAAGAAAAAATAAAGTACTCTATTTAAATGTTAGACCGTAATTAAATTTTGAAGTTATGTGAAGATAGTACTGAAAATTTGGTTGCTGTATTAACTTGATTAAAAGAACAGAACATGACAAGGAATCATTCATGTAAAATTTTCTCTTATTGTATTTCTTCAACTATCAACAATGGATTTAGTAAAGTTTAATAATAAAGAACCGTTTATTTGTTTCTGTATTATCGAGATTTTCAGCCTCGGGCTGGTTCATCTCCCGTCGTAGTCACTCAAATACCTCTTTGGGTGTTTTTCGTAACTTGTCCGGGGGTGAGATTTGAACTCGTGACTTTGGCGTGAGAGGTTTGGATGTTAACCACTACGCCGGGGTCGCTCCCTATAGCCGGAATGGAAGTTGTTCGAGTGCTTCTCGAATAAAATATAAATTTTCATTATGATACCACTATAATATATGTACATAAATAAACATTTCACTCACCAATAATTGCAATACGAACGTAATTAACGCACAACCCCCAGCCCGCGTGAATGTAGATCCACACACATGCTAGCAATTCCATACCACAGATTCCGAAGGCTCTCTGTCTCTCCTGCGCGGGGCTCTCACCGCTGATGTGGTGTCATCTCTTCCCGTGCTGAATTTGATGGTCATCTTAATCCCGTGGCGAAGCCTCGCTCGTGGCGCATAGATCTTGTGCGGCCTGCAGCCCTGCCAGTGGTGAAATATCCGCCATGCCATGGAGTTCGCCGTGAATAATTGACAAGATAACTCTCAGTCGTATTAGTATCAATCAAAACGATGGACATCACAAACTGCGCGCGATCGATTTGAATGGACTCTCATCTTTCTCCTGTTGCTGTTGGACGAAACAATCCATCGTGGTCGAGTGTGATGCGGCGTGGCTTCGTCGAATTCGGCTACGACATGTGTTGTGGCTGTGCTGCATCAAAGCAATCTCGGATCCATTGAGTCGTTTCAAAGCATCGCTGGCTGGGTTCATCATCGTCATCTATCATCCATCTCGAGAGAGTGGCTCTCGATTGACAACGATTTACGCTGGGCTTTGAAATAAATATGTTTATAAAATCTCGATAACCGCGCCGTGCGGTGCTGATCGAGTGAATAGATTAACGAGCTTTTTTGACGGATGATAATTGGCACGAACAATGGAAAGTTGGACACTAATTTTCAACGCAGAGATCAAGAAACAACGAGTCATACTTGTGACCGACTCTGAGTTCGATAAGCATTCGTGAGCTTGTCTAAAATTAATGATTTGATTGTTTGTTTGGGAGTATTTCTCTTGTTATTTAAATTTCAAATTGTCTTCCGAATCACTTAGCGCAATGATCATTAACAAATTAATTATCACTTATTTTAACTCTGCCTCAGTCAGAAACGCTTTTCGTCACCCCTTCTATCACGTGCATTGTTAAAAAATACAGAACTCAATTATTCGATGGATGAACAGGACCATCACAGAACAGCAAACCCATTGATAATCGATTTGCCAAATAAAAAAAATTAAAAAAAAAACTGGCGGCATAAAAATATCACAATTTCGCTATGATCGACGTCAACGTCACCGTCGGTCGTCGGTCGCTGTCGAATCATCATCGTCGTCACACAGGAGGTGATTGTCTACAGCCTGCTCTTTGGGTGGCTCCCATGTTCCATGTCGTGTCGATATTGCACCGATGCGGTGGCGGAGAGTGTCACACCTGTGCTCGGTAGCAACAACCCTACATTTTTTCCCCCTCGGAATCAGAGCCTTTGGCGTGACATGAAGGCTTGTACGATGTATTGAACGACACCACCTACCATTTCAGAAGCCAGAGTGTTGCTCATGTTTACGGTGTTTATTAGTGCTATCACTTCTCACTGGCAGCGCTCCTGTGAACACTCAGATTGAGGATGATCGTTTGATTGACATATTGATATTTTTAATTAAGTTTATGTCAAGTGTGTGTTGATAAACTTTAAACTCTGATTTAAAGTCTGATGAATTGAATTTTATTTGTTTGTGTGATAAATCGATGCAGGATGATAGCATTTACAATAAGATTCTAAAGTGCAACCGTAAAATGTTATCGTATTTTTTTTTTGAATCACCCTTGGCGCATCTGGATTTTAAAAATAGAACAACTTAAATACGTTCATCAGTTTTGGCCACTTTAAATCACTTTACTTAGACCATACTTCGCACAAAACAATATATCATGTAACTTTTACGTTTTGAGGCAGAAATGAATATGTATCTCAATTATTGGGATTTGAATCAACTATCTATAGAAAATTCATAACCTCTAAGAAATCAAAAGAACTTATCTCTTAATCTTTATTCGAATCTTTCAACAGAATTACATATGTAGATCTCTTGAATTTACCACATTATCATACTAATGCAAAAACAGCCCTTGCATCGAATGTTCTCAACTATTTACTGTGGAAGTGTGTTTAGAATATTTGAGAACTGTTGAGAGCAGTTAACAAGCTATTGTGTTAAGCAATCAGCTTGGAATACCAAGAAAAAAACAAGAAGAATACTGTTCAAAAACATCAAAGAGCGGAAATTAAGCATTTTACTTTTTGCTAACTGAGCCTTCCCTGAGAGCAATTGGCGACCAAAACTAGGACATTCAATCAGACCCATTAATGAGGACCTTGGGTACAGTCAAAGACATTATATATCCTAAACACATGGAAGCAAAATTGGAACGGTAATAACAAATACCTTGAATTTCTCGCAATGAATCTTTAAAAAATCAGTCTTTGAAAAATAAACAATTCTTTCAACTGATAGGTGCATTGAAAAACATGCGACTAAATGTTCAGATTTTTTATACGATTACCCTGCCACTTGGTGGTTGGGCCACCGGTCAGTAGTCAATATATACTAGTTTCCTATATAATGTGACAGTTTTAAAGCTCCATCAGTTTGTTTACGGCAACTATGGCGAGAACAGTGAAACAACTTCTATCTATGGTTTATTCGTATCGCCTGCTCAATCCGGCCCTAAAAAAGGCGGCCTTCGTGACCCACTTTGTGTCGGCCGGATACGATCGCGGAAGCATCTACAAGATTCTGGAACTTCTGGAGAAGGGAGATTCCATCGAGCCATCCTGGTTCATCCTGGTCCATCCCGGTTCCGGCCGTCTGACCGTTTTAAGTGGAAGATTCAACAGAAGCTCAAACGGAAGACGGAAGGCAAGGTGTCCACTTCTTTTCATGCGTTGGGCCGGGACGTCAGTGTGACTGGCCGGTCAAGAAGTATTTGGCCACGTGGAAGCGTCAGTTGAAGCCAGCCGTGAGAACCAAAAGGAAACCCAGAAACAACGTCAACGGCTGAAGATTCTGGTCAAAGAGATCTTCCCGGCGAAGCGGAACGTGGTGGTCGTTATGGCCGACGAGACATACCACACGTTGAACGGCAACGACTGGCAAGGCAAAAGCTAATTCACCTCCCCGAAAAAAGAAATAAGCAGCGATGTGAAGTATGTTAAGTGAAAAGGGGATGTCAGGTCCCCTCTTTTTTGTGTCGGGGCTGGCAGTGAACGGCGAGATCTACAGTATGAAGTACCTCCCAGAAGTTACCGCCATCATTAAAAAGTACCGCAAGGACGACGATGTGGTGTTTTGGCCGAATCTAGCGTCGGCCCATTACTCGAAGCGGGCGCTGGATGAAATGGAGCGGTTGAGCATTCCGGTGGTGCCCAAGCATGCCAACCCTCCCAACGTGCCCCAACTCCGCTCCATCGAGAAGTTCTGAGCCAATTTGAAGAGGAGAGTATATTCAAAAAAGTTTGTGGCCAAAACGACGGATGATTTGATCAAAAATGCTACCAAAGAACTGAAGAATATGCCTACAAGCTTCTTTTTTCCAACAGCTACCCACGCAACACAAAGCGGTCACAATAGGATACAGCAACACAAATGTGACTGAATTTGAACTCACCAAAAAAATATTTTTTCCTCATAAAAAAAAATATTGTTGTTTGTTGGTTATACCGCCGGCTGCCGCCGCCCCGCGGCCCAGGCCGCAACAAAAAGAATTTTTTTAATTTTTTTATTATTTTAAAAAAAAAAAGATAGTAAATAAAAAAAAATAATCTTTTTCCTTTTTCATTACCCCCAAAACAAAAAAAATTGACAATAGTAAAATTAATAGAATTGGCTGCACGACAAAACATGAGCATGACTATTTTATCATTCTGTGCCGAGCGCCGCGACCCACAGGAGGGGCCCCCCCTCTCCCCTTTTTTTTCGATTTTTTTTCCCTCTCCACGTGGGTTTTTGCCGCACAGTAATACGGAGTGCAAAGTTAATATTTCCGGAGAACTTTGCGAAATGGGCGAATCTGCTTTTGTAAACAAACATTTGAATCTACGTTTTGAAGCGAATAGAAGCTCAATTTGAAAAATGTATACCACAGTTGGCTAGAAGAAGTTTTCTTTTATTCAATTGCGGTGTTAGTTTAAGAAACTGAGCTTTTATTCGTGAGAAATCGTCGATTTAAATGTTTGTTTACAAAAGCAGATTCGCCCATTTCGCAAATTTCTCCGGATTTACCAGCAAAAAAAAGAGCCCCCCTACTACAACAAAGTGCTGGAGGAGAAGAGTATAACCTGAAAGCCTAAGTTACTTGGGGACCCCCCAAAAAAACCCCCAAAAAGGTATTTTTTTTTCCGTGTGAAAAAAACCCCCACCGCTAAAGGTATTGGAAAAGGCACATTACCCGGGAACACAGAGAGGAACCAAAATAACACGTTTATAAGATAATTTCTTCCCCCCACGCAAGTCGAATGGACAACAGCTCTCCCTACCTCCCTCCCACTTCATTGCTTGAGTGGTTGTGGATATACGACCCAGAAGGATCGCCAGATGATAATGTTCGTGGACGAGAGATAATAGCATTCATTTGCACAGGATCATTTACATGGTGCGGCAGAAAATAATGAGAAAATGTTCAAACTTGAGCATTGGGTTAATTCGTGTAGCTAGTGACTAATTTCTGTCGAAATTGTATTTGTTTATGTTTACTTTCAAGTGCTGCATCTAAACATTCTATTTCTTTCATTGCAAATTCGTCAAAATGTTCGCGAACGAAGTGATCACCAGTTTGTTGCTCGCCCAGAAGAAGCCGAAGGAATTGCCACGGTGGTAGGGTGCCATTTGGCAACAGTTTACCGCATAAAAAAGTCCCTGCAGGATGGTCCTTAGCAGCGGAAGCCGGGAAGCGGCCGTCCGCGCTTTGCACGCACGCCGAACGTGATCAAATCGGTCCGTGAAAAATTGCTCGCAACCCGGTGCGTTCCATAAGAAAACTTGCAAAGGAAGCCAATATTTCGGAGAAATCCATGCGGAGAATCATCAAAGAAGACCTGCATGCATCTTCCAGCGCCAGAGTGAAACGCCACTTGATTACGGACCGGGTAAAGGAACTACGAGTGACTCGTTCCAAGAGATTGCTTTCCTTGTTGAAGAAGGAAAAAATAATAATCCTGTTCTCCGACGAAAAGCTTTCCAGTATCGATGCTAAGGCCAACAGCCGCACGGACCGGTTCATTTCACCGCAGGAAATGGAGAACGTTCCGAAAAAAGTGAAATTCAAATTTCAAACCAAACATCCGGCTGGTGTCATAATGTTTGGCTTGGTGGCGTCCAACGGTTCGAAAATGCCGCCTGTTTTCATTGATGCTGGAGTTAAAATCAATACCGAAGTGTATATCGGTATTTTAAAGGACCAAGTGCTTCCCTGGGTGAAGGCCAACTTCTCCGAGGACCAAAACGTTGTTCTACAGCAGGATGGAGCGCCGTGTGACACGTCCAATCGAACCCAACAATGGTTGAACGATAACATGAAGTTTTGGCCGAAGGATTTGTGGCCTCCTAGCAGTCCAGATCTTAATCGGTTGGATTATTCGATTTCGGCATATGTTGAAGCACGAGCCTGCAAAACATCACACCCTAGTGTGAAAACCCTGAAGTCAACCATAACACGCACATGGCAGTCAATGTCGGAGGACTACGTCCGAAAGGCATGCTCTGGCTTCCGGCGTCGGCTCGAGGATGTTATTAATAAAAATGGAGGACACATTGGATAAATTTGTTTGAAAGGACTTTATAAAGATAACTGCTTTCGAAAATGTTGATATTATTGCTTGAATTATTGAAAATGGGATTTGAATGAAATAGAACAAATTTTCGCATTATTTTCTGCCGCACCCTATAAATTTGACGCATTTCCTTTCATCGAGCATTAAAAAATGTTGCACACCCCTCATTTTGAAGATGTGTGCGTGTAGCATCGTGTCTCTATTTTGATTTTAAGATTAACACTTCAGTTATCAAAATGTCGTCGAAGGAAGTCGAAGACACGCATCAAAATGTTGCACCTGCATGGCGAAAATCCAAACTACTCTCACGCCAAGTTGGCGAAATTGTTGAATGTGGCTAAATCAACTGTTTCCAATGTATTACAAGTGTTCGGTGAACGTTTGTCGACAGCCAGAAAAGCTGGATCGGGGGAAAATCGAAAGTCGGAGGCCACAACGACGACAAAAAGAGTTGCCCGCTGTTTCGAGCGGAACCCCAACCTGTCCGTCCGAGATGTCGCAAAGAAGCTGGGAGTGGCGCCTTTAACGGTGGATGGAGCTAAAAAACTGTCGACTTACAAGAAAGAGGTGACTCCAAATCGCGACGATAAGCAAAACACGTCGGCCAAAGCACGATCGCGAAAGTTGTACACGACGATGCTGAAGAAGTTTGATTGCGTGGTACAGGACGATGAAACTTACGTCAAGGCAGACTTCAAACAGCTTCCTGGACAGGAATTTTATACGGCAACTGGACGGGGAAAGGTGGCAGATATTTTCAAGCACATTAAACTGTCAAAGTTCGCGAAGAAATATCAGGCGAGGCAGGCTATTTGTACCTGTGGCTTGAAGAGCAACGTTTACATTGCGACCGGAACCGTCAACCAGGAAATTTATTTGAGCGAGTGCCTACAAAAACGTCTACTGCCTTTCCTGAAGCGACACAATTGTTCCCTTCTATTTTGGCCTCATTTGATATCTTGCCATTACGAAAAAGTGGTATGCTGCCAACAACGTTCAAGTGATGCCCAACGACAAGAACCCTCCCAACACGCCAGAGCTCCGCCCAATCGAATAATATTGGGCCATCGTCAAGCGGAACCTTAAGATGACTCAAAAAGCTGTTGTGAGCGAGAAACAGTTCAGAGCAATCTGGCGTTCTGCGGCGATTAAAGTGGACAAGGAGACTGCACAAAACCGTATCGCAGGTGTTAAACGAAAGACCCGGCAATTCGCATTCGGTAAAAAGAAAGCTTAGCTGAATATTTCTCCTGTATTCTGTATGAACTGAACTTGAAAAAGAAAACAAAAATGGCTTATTAATAAAACTTTGATCGACTCACACACATTACTGTTTGACCAAATTATGATCAGAACACCCTTTATGAGCCAAGTGAAACACGATCTGTCAAAACGTCGTATCTAACACGGTGTATGTGGCAATCATGGTATAGTATCTTCGCATCAAGTAGAGTATATATAAGTTGTATGAAACCAAAACGGTTTTTCATTGAATGACATTAAAAATGTTTTTCGAATTCTAGAAAAACCACCATTTTTCATTATTTTCTCTTCAGGATTATTTCAGCTGCGTAAAAAACATTCATTCAGTTTTGTTCGGTTGTTTCTTTTAATTACATGCTGTTTATTATCGTACTTATTTTTGAAATTTTTTCGAATATCTATTTATGGCACTATAGATACTAATGAATCAAAGAACTGCTTTTAACTACTAATAATTTACAAAAACCCTTAGCATAATTAACACAATGTTAACTAAATTCACCAGCCGAGAAACTTTTTTGAAATCACATTAAAAATGAGAAATAATGAACATTGACATTGATAGTAGCTTTCTTCTTGGTTCATGCGAGTGTTCTCTACTTGCAGTGGTATGTATATGATTGATGAATTTCCTGCCAATGAACCTTTTAAACTTATTCTTGTTTCATGCCATTGTCATGCAAAACAGTAACGGAGTGTTATGTACAAATATGAGTAAGACTTTATATATCACTTTTGAAGTCTTTATTGAATCTCTAAATCTAATTCAACCCCCTTAAAATAAACCCCCCGGATGCAATGCAACTTTGCCAACGCTTTTTCCAATTTTCAAAACAGTTTTTAAATTTGTCTTCCGGAATGGCCTACTTCGATTAGGCTTTTATTTCTTCAATCGAATAGAAACCGTGTCTCCGAAGTGGTGCTGAACAGCCAAAAGTCACACGGTGCTAAATCAGGCTGATATGGTGGTTGTGGTACGATATTGGTTGAATTTTCGGTGATTTGGTCACGAAGAATTATTGAACCGAGCTATGACTTTTTTCAGGCACAATATGTCTTTCAAAATGTTGTTGACCGATCCCTTTGAAATTCCAAGAAAGAATATCAGCCGGATCTCTAGTGATCAATCGACGATTTTTCAGCACCAATTCTTTGGTTTTGATGACATGTAGCTTATCAGTAGCTGTTCTTGGTTGTTTTTGATATGCTTAGTGTTCAACGCGTTCTCAACCTTCTTTGATAAATGTGTACCAATAAAAAAAAAAGGCCTCTTGACATTAACTTCACACCAAAGGCATTCTGAACGTTTCGGCGGCCGATATTTCATTTTATTTTTATTTCTATGTTTATTTTATTGTTCTTCGTCTTCGACTTAAAATCGTACAGACTACTCTACCTACTATTCTTAATATTATTAAAAACGTGTTTGCTAATGTTAAAGTAGAAATGTTCATTGGTATCGTTGAAGGCTCGCAGGCAGGCGTTGTTGAATCCGTAACTGGTCCGGTGAGCAGGTACAGCGACTAGTTGTGCGCTTCTCAATTGTCGGGGTGGAACGTGTAGGGGAACATCGCGTAAGAGTTCCGGACAGTCTGTATTGCCGCGTAACAGATTGTAGACAACCAGTTGCTGAATGATTGTACGCCTGGCCCGCAAGGTTTGCAAACCAATCAGCATACATCGTGCGGTATAGTCAGGCAGATTTAACGGGTCGTTCCATGGAAGTTTCCGTAGCGCGAATCTGATGAAGAGCTTTTGAGTTCGTTCGACTCTGATAATCAGTGATGCGTGATATGGTGACCAGACAGCGGCCGCGTATTTCAGTATACTACGGACTAAGGTACAGAATAATGTCTTTTGTGCGTAGATATCTGTGAAGTTCCAAGTGTGACGTAGAATGAATTCAAGAACCATGGAGGCTTTAGCCGTAACCAGCGCAACGTGTTTGTTAAATTTTAACTTGGAGTCAATTGTAACACCTAGATCGCAAATAAATGTGACTCGCTCTAGTGGAACCGCACCAACTGTGTATTGATGCATGATGGTCTCTGTACGACGGGAGAACGATATCACCTTACATTTGGCTATGTTGGCCCTCATACCGTTATCGTTACACCACAGCAGTAGTTCGTTAATATCGTTTTAAAGGACAAGACAGTCAAATGCAGACATAATGACTCTAAAAATCTTCAGGTCATCGGCAAACATTTGCTTGAACGATGAAATACGAGGGCACAGATCATTAACGAAAAGAACAAAGAGCATTGGGCCGAGCACACTTCCTTGAGGTACTCCTGAAGTAATTGCGAAAGTTCTCGAGCGTGCGGAATTTACCATAACGAAGGACTGACGGTCGGTCAAGTAAGAGAGAATCCACTCAACGAACCAAATTGGGAATCCTACAGCCTTTAGCTTTTCGGCTGCGTACAGGTGTGGTACTGTGTCTAAAGCTTTAGAAAAATCAACACAGATAGAGTCGACCTGTCTTCGGGATTCAACCTCACGAAACAACGTTTTTGTATAGCACAGCAAATTCGTAGTTGTAGAGCGATGCTGAACGAATCCATGCTGATACTCCGATATTAAAGGATGGACAACATTATACACAGCGTTGTGAACTAACGTTTCAAAGACCTTGTTGATGCAACAGAGAAGTGATATTCCGCGATAGTTTTCAACAAGGTTCTGATTTCCTGCTTTATGGATTGGCACAATTGACACAGTCTTCCAAACTCCAGGGAACTTTCTCTCTCTTAACGAACGGTTAAATATGCTGCATATCGGAAAAGCAAGAGAGCGTGAGCAAAACTTGAGAAGAGACGGAGGAATTCGATCTACACCAGGGCCTTTTGAAACGTCAAGGTCGTTCAAGGCTTTCATGAACGCCATCCGGCGAGAAACAAAGCGCTGCGAAGTTCATATTGAACTTCCGTATGTTGTCCAAGCTATTTCGCGCACACAATGTAACGCTACTTCTCTGTTGAATAATTTCAGACTTTACACAGATGTCAATTACAGTGCTGTCACCTTAAAAATAAAAACATTTGTCAGAATCGATAAACCAGGGAAGTTTCAGTTGAAAATTCTTACTCATATTAGCACACAGTAGTGTTCTTTTGTTACGAAGATTCTTCTGTTTATGAACATGCGCCGAACCATCCCACATAAATTCGGCGACGGTTTTGGCGCGTTTTTACTCTCATAAAAACAGATAACATCTTGGAGAGGGGGCTACTCATCGAATCTTCCGGTTCGCCTATAAGCATCTGGCTATGAGGTACCAGGTGGGTCCCCACCGTTTGCCTGTCGATCTACCAAATTCGGAATTTTAGTAATCCATCCAATATCACAAAACATTGCGAGTTGAGCAGATCGGAGGTAATGAAATCATCGGATGTAAGACCAAGTCTCCTCCAGTTGGTGCTTAACCGAGGAGCCTAGATGTCAATAGAAGCATAAACATGCCAGAAGGCACGAAATGCATCTACGCACTCTTATTTTTACCAAATCCCTCAAACGCAATTTCGAATAGATTAGCACGGATTGCTCTTTAGACGCTTCTACTTGATTGATACAGATATTAGTTACAGTATTTAGTGAAATAGTTTGTAGGATACAGTTGAAAAAATTGAAAGTTTACGAAAAAAGATTTTGCTTCGAGCATCGGCTGTGAGAGATTGTGTCGATGCTTTACTTCGCACTGTTTTTTTTATCGGGCATGGCTCGTTTCGCATTGTTTCCGTTATCTTTAATTTGGCAATGCGAGTGATCGAGAAAAAAAAACAAAAAAAAAATGCCTCCTGGTGAGATGCTGTGGTTCGCCGGAGTGATACGGGGGGGGTGGGGATCACAATTAATTGTGATCCATAATATTGGTTCGCCATACTAGCCGTACCACCGTATTCTGAGGCTGTAAACCACTATTCCATTTTGCGAGTGGCTCCAACAGCATCTTACTGTTGGTATAAATCGATCCAAATTGGCTCCAAAGCGTTGATAAAGCGAAAGACCACGTTTTTGTGGTGTTTTCACCACAGGGGGGTTTTTAAGTATCCAAGTACCGTCAACTCTGAGATACTCTTTGAAAACAATTCCCCAACAAGTTTGTCGAATACCGCAGGATGATCTAAGTAAGCTCATTAATTACTTAACTTCTAAATCCTTTTTCAGTTTCCTCAAATCATCTTGTGGTTTTTGACAAGGTTATTGGGCATAAGAATTGCTATGAGAATCTTCTTTCAAACTTCTACCTTCTTTGGATATATGGATACCCGATTTAGCTTTAATTTAAATCAAAGTTTCAGGGTGGCATGATAAACAAGCGGCTTGAAAATTTTCCAAAAAATTTGAGTACCGCAAGCCACATTTTGGAACTCACTTCATGCCAAGAAACGTTGTTCTTAGATCTTTGAGCTCATTGTTTGGCACTGTTGTGCTCCATGACAAAAACATTTTCTTGCACGCAAAATATGAACGAGATTCTTTTTGTTTATCTTTTTTAATCGTAGTTTAAATTCTTGCCCATTCATTGTCCACGCTTTCGGCACCAATGACAGCATCTTGCAAAATATGCCTCGAAGGTCCAAAGTAAATAAAACTCTCTACAGCGAAACAGATCACCAGACGAGTGATAGCCACGGACAGCTGTAAACTCACTGAAAAAAGACATTCACCCGTCACATCATCAGTCAGCCACACTTCAAAGCCATTGAGCAAACATGATTCGAATGGGAGCAAGAAAATTCGAGACGTACAACCACGGTGGCGGGTCAGACAGGCCGATTAAAATTTATTATCGCCAATTAATCAACCAAATAACGAAAGCGCTAAGATGTGCGTCAACCAGCATCACGCCATATCTTTCAAAACCATTTCACGGGGAAATATTTTCTGAAACATGAAAAATTCTACCCTCCCGTACCCCCCATTTACTCTCGACCTGGCCAGACTGATGAGATTGTTTGGAATTTCTGCTCCTCCACGACGACCGTAGCGACTCACTGTGTTGATGAATTCTCGCGGTAAGCGTCAATGTTCTCAATCACTCACTTGCCATTCGTTGTTGGGCACAGTCCGTCCGGCGTGTTTAGGAAAATTGAAAAACTCAAACGGGCGCGCGGAAAACTCGAAACCCGAAATGATCCGAGTCCCCGGCTCGGCGCAAAAACAGCAGGCAGCACTTAATTTGATGTGGCCATGTCTACATCCTACTGAGCATCATCCATCAAAAATTGTTTCCATTTTCATTTGCGCGCCGCCCCAAAGCGGTTGGTTGGCTGAAGTGGTCTAGTTTTTTTTTTTTTGTTTCTCTGTTTTTCATGAGAAAAATTCACACTTTCAGCAATCATTCGAAACCGTAACAATAACAATCTCTTCTGCTGTAAATTGGTGGGAAAAGGGTGGTATGATGTTGAGTTTTCGTCAGTGCGAAGTTGAAAACTGGGTTGCTATGAGTGCTAACCATTCTAGGCATGCATGAATTCTGTTAAGTACGTTTTTCTGGAAATTAAAAGAACAGACAAACTATCCTAAAATTATTGCGTGATTCACAGGAAAGTTCCCAGCGATTTTCTTATCTCGCTCAACGAATCAATTCGATTATAAATTATCCCGACCGTGATTAATCGCACTCAATTATGGCGATAGTTTCCCTCCCGACCTCCCTCCCATTCTAGTTACGTGTAATAACTCCACCAAACCATCA